>QLOS01004302.1:0-12858 GCA_003313725.1 Russula sp. MG48 | reverse complement strand
GATGGTGAGGATCGTGTCGAAACCTCATGATTCAGGGAGCTTCGTGATAAAGTCCATTGCCACAGTCTCAAATGGCAAGGCTTGGTCTCTAGGGGTGATGGGGAGCAAAGGGGGACGTGTCCTGTGTGTGTTTACTTTGTTTGCCTGGCATTGTGCACATCCCTTCACATAGTCTGTTACGAATTGCTTCATGTTTGGCCACCAGTAGACACGAGAGGCAAGCGCAAAAGTGTTTGAAATTCCAGGGTGACCTGCAGTAGGCATGTCATGGTAGAAGTGTACCACCCCTTTCTTAAGGTCGTTGTCCCCAACGACCACCAGTGCATCTCCTTTCCACCAGAGGTTCTGAGCCTCCATGAGGTTGTGGGCAGTTATGAGTGGTTCAAGGAGATGGGGGTGTGTGTGCTGCAAAGCTCAGATTTGATCATTTAGGGCACTAGTGGGTGTGTCTGTGATGGTTGTGTGGATGAATAGGGAGGCTGGCAGGACAGTGACGTCCATATTATCTCCTTCTCCTTTGTCATAGTCAGGGCGTCAAGATAGGGCATCAGCCACCTTGTTCTCTGCTCCAGGGCGATGTTTCAAAGCTAGGTCAAACTCTTCCAGTTCCAGTACATAACGCCCAAGGCGTTGGTTGATTTTGTGGGAGTCTTGAAAGTATAGGAGGTTCGCATGGTTGGTGTGTATGATAACTTTGTGCTTGGCTCCTGCTAGGTAATGTCTCCAGTGACAGAGCGCCCTCATGACTGCTAGGAGCTCCTTATTGAAGATATTGTAGCCCCTTTCTGCTTGGTTTAAGGTTTGCAAGATAAAGGCCACTGGTTGTGGCTTTCCCCTCGTGTCCTTTTGAAACAGGGCTGCTCCTGTGGCAAAATTGGAGGTGTCTACTTCTACTTCAAATGGGGCTTCAAAGTCAGGTTGTCTGAGGGCTGGGCCCGAAGTGGCAAGGTCTTTTAGGGCTTCAAAGGCTATCTGGCATTCCTCCGTCCAATCCCAGGGTTCCCCTTTCTTTGTAAGTGTGTGAAGCAGTCGTGCTTTGTGCGCAAAGCCCTTTAGGAATGGGCAGAGCCATCCAATGAGGCCCAGGAAGACATGGAGTTCATGCACATTTTTAGGGGGAGGCCAGGTGCAGACTGCCTCCACCTTTGCAGGGTCCATGAGAACCTTTCCATCTCCGATGATGAGTCCAAGATAGGCTACCTGGGTTTGTTCAAAGGTGCACTTTTCCAGTTTTAGGTACAGGTCATTTGCCATGAGCCGTTCCAATACTTGATGCACTATTTTTCGGTGCAGGGGGATATCATTGGTGGTGGCAATCAGGATGTTGTCGAGGTAGCATACCACCATGCCGGTGGCAATGAGGTCTTTGAGAACCTCATTTATGAACTTCTGGAACATTGCTGGTGCATTGCACAGCCCAAAGGGCATCACATTTGGCTCCCAGTGTCCTGGGGGCTTAGTTTGCGTAGCAGGGGTCTTGAATGCGGCCTTCCACTGATCTCCCTCTCTAATGCAGATGTTATTGTAGCCTGCCCTTACATCCAGGGCTGCTAAGAGTTGGGCTCCCGCCAGGTGACGGGTCAGGTCTTCTAAGTTTGGAATGGGGTATTGGTCTGGGATGGTGTAGGTGTTAAGGCGGTGGAAATCTTGTATGGGGTGGAAGGAGCCATCCTTCTTGGCTACGAAGAAGATCTGACATGCATAGGGAGAGTCTGAAGGGGATATGTATCCTTTTTCGACCTGGTCATCCACGTATTCATCCACTGTGTCTTGTTCCTTTAGGGTGAGGGGATAGGTTCGACAATTGAGTGTCTTTGGTGCATCCTTTGTAAGATTTATTGCATGGTCGCAGGAGCGAGATGGGGGGAAGCGTCGGGCCTCTTCTTCACTAAATATTTTCTGGTGTCTGTGGTATGCATCAGGGACCAGTTGTTGCCAAGTCTTCTTCTCCTTTTTGGCTGCATCCCTAACCGCTATTTCAGTGGCAATGGTGGTCTTTTGGATGAACTCAGGGGGAATGACACAGGCGAAGATCTGTTCACCCTTTTGGAGGGGGTAGGCTGTGCACCTTCCAGCTTTCTTGGTAGCTGACAGAGGCATTTGTGCTGCTGCTTTCTCCGTTATGATGTGAATGGGGAGTCCTTCCATTGTCCCCTCTGTCCAATTTACTGCTGGGTTGAATGCTTTGAACCAGGGGAAGCCAAGGATCATTCTATCTTCCCCTAGGTTCGTGATATAGAAGCGCATGAGCTCTTCCTTTCCTTGGAGGTGAACCAAGAGGTCTGAGTAATGGGTAATTTGTCCAGCTTTGTTAGGGGTCCCATCTACATTTCTAATTGGTTTGGGCTGTTCCAATCACTTGAGAGGGAAGTGCATCCTCAATGCAGTCTTCCTGTCTAGACAATTTGAGGTAGCTCCAGAGTCAATAAGGATCTTATCTTTGGCCATCGAGTGTGCAGATCGTAAAATAATTGGGATTGCCATAGATCTCTGTCGTGATACAAATACAGTGTCCACTTGAAGTGCTCGTACCCAGGCTGTCGGGGTAGAGCATCCTAAAAACCCTTCTGGGTGAATGCCTTCTCCAAGAACTCCTCCTTCTCTTTGGCAGTCATAGTGTTAATTGAGTCGATAACTTTGTCGACTCCGAGCTTCACCTCTTTCCCCTGCTTTGGTTCTTCTTCCTCAGCAGTTCTGATGTACACAGGGGGTCCGGAGGATGATTGGGAGCGGTTGGTTCCTCTAGTGGGTGCAGAGGTGGGTGCAGTGCGAGAGGGGCAGTTCTTGGACATGTGTCCCTTGCCTGTGCACCAGAAGCACTTGCCTTCCCTCATGAGTTGTTGCTTTTTGTCATCCATTAGGGTCCTGCCAATGCAATCGACATCCATGGGGACTACTGCATTGTTTCGGTTCTGGTGCTGGGGTATGAATGGTTTGGGCTTCATCCTGAAGGTGCGGTGCCACTCTCCTTCTGGTTTTCCAAAGCGAGAGCGTCCTGAGTTCTTGCTCTTCTATGCTGGGTATAGGATTTTGAGGTGGAGCCAGATGTCATGTTCCTGATGCACAGCTGCCACCCATTCATCCCAGGACTGGGGGTTCTGTTTCTTTATGATTTCCTTTCCCAGTTCATCGGGGAGTCCGGCCCTTAGGATCTCCAGGGTCCCTTCTTCATTAAGTCCATAACTGGCCTTTGCTGCCAGTGTGTGGAACTTAGCAAGATAGGAATTGAGATCCCTTCCTTCCATTCTAAGGCTCCTTAGTGCAGTGATCGCATTCTGCTTCTCTGCTGAATCCTGGAAGTGCTGGTTGAATTCAGTGACGTAGTGGAGCCAGTAGTCATTGCTGGTAGAGGGGAGTTGGACGTGGTTTGTGTTTGGATCGTCTAGGGCACTCTGTGTTTCAATCCAGATGTGCATAAGGTCGACCCAGTCTTCGACTAACTCTCCTCTGATAAAGCTGAGTGCGAGGAGAGTCTTTCTCATGGGATTAGCCATGATTTCTGTTCCTTCATTCAGTCTGGCATAGATGTTGAACTCTCTGACAAAGGTCTTGGCCTTGGTGCGATCCCCTGTGAAGATAGCTGGGGGATTGCCAATTGGTCTGCCTCCTCCACCTTGTGCAGGGGCAGGGGCAGCTGGTGCGGCCTGTTGGGCTGCTTGCTGGTGCTGTTGTTGTTGCTGGGGGCCAATATTTGCCATGATGGATGGGAGGGGGTGTAAGGCGGCAGGGGGTTGTTCAATAGGGTGAGAGGGGACAAGGAGTGTGATGGGGGACTGTTCTTCTGGTGGGATAGGTTCTCCTACAACGCCTAGGAGCGTAGGGGGTTCACTGGGGGGGGACTGGAATGATCCTGAAGTGTCTGTGTCAAGTTCTTGTCGTGGATCTCCTGGTTGGAGGTGTCCTAGGCCTACAGCCTGTTCCTGTTCTCTTGTGAGGGCAAGTGGTTCTGATGTGTATGTGTTTCCGTCGATGAAGAATAGGGGAAACCACCTATTCTCTTCCTGGTTGAATTCTACTGCACCTCTTCTTCCATTGAAGTATCTGACCCAATAGCCTGCTCCGAGGTGGTCCTCTCTCCAATATGCTGATCCTCTGATGTGAGGGAGAAGGTTGTCTTCTTCTCTTCTGTTGTAGATGAAATAATCATCAGGCCAATCAGGAGGGGGATCCTGGAGGTCTCAACGAGTAAATCCTTCTTCTAGGTCCAGGTCTTCTTCCTCTCGAGCTGAGTAGAAAGCCACTGTGGTTGGAGGAGACTTGACTTAATGTTAGGCTCAAGTGTGGCCTACTGCACGATGTGTGCATCTGGTGGTGTCTTGGCTTGGTCTAGCCCAAGCCTAGGCTTCTACAAGGCTCTGGAGGGCCTGGAACACACAGGCAAAGTGTGGTTCACAAGTGCACAAGTGTGAGAGGACAGTCTTTCTGGTCTGAACAGTTACTTGGTTGAGTTAACCAGTACCTGCTGAGCCCAGAGAGAGGGAGGACAACTTGTCAAGGCAAAGGAGTGGTTAGAATGAAGAGTCCTATCACTCCCACGCCTAGAGAAGCAGTGAAGGCTTGAGGTCACACTAGGGAAGTCCCTGGGAGGAACTCAAGCTTCAGAATGGGTAGAACTAGCTTGATTGCTCAAGAAGTCAAGTCTGAGGTACATAGAGACAAGACAAGACACTATAAGTACTTAGTAGGGTCAAGGGTAGGTAGGAGTGTGTCATGGTAAGTAATGATGTCACTGGTATGGGCATAGGGTAGGGTAGAGGGGACGCATCATAGTACAGGGTACAGGGCACCACAGCAAGTGGTCAGTAAGCATAGAGCTGCCCAGAGGTGGCAGGGCAGGGGGTAAGGGTACAGGGCGAAGAAAAAGGTAAGGGTAAGCAGTCCAGATCATAACATATAAGACTAACACACTAGTTACCCTAGTGCAACCCATCACCCCACTGATTGCCAAATCGTGAATGATCCAACCAACCAAAAACCATGTGACTACCACCGATTGAAAGGTACACATCACCCAATCCCAGATCTATGAGCGCTAAGAGATCACGCCACAATAATGACTGATAGACTGAAGATGGTGACAGGAGTACTTCCCAGCATCAATGATAGCCACCATGCACCAGCATCACCTGTAGTGCGATTCCCACCAGGGTATGGGCCCCCAGCGCCCAACCCACTGAACACACCACTGAATGCGCCACCAGCACCCCAACCGCAAGAAGATTACCCATGATTAGAAGGACAGGAACCTCCCACCTTCACAGGCGACCAATTGACCACAGACGCCTTTATCCATGACCTGAAACTCTACCAGTTTCTCAACTCAGATCATCCAATCATGACAAACCCCCAAACCAAGATAGCACATGCATTGACATATGTGCTAGGGACTGCAACCGCTGAGTGGAGATGAGCCGAGGAAGAATGGCTGCTCTCCAACCCCACATTGACATGCACTAACAATCTATAGGATGACTTTGAAGTCCAATTCACCCAAGACTGGCTTGATGTCAATGAGCCCTATCGCGCCATTGCAGTGCTTGACATGCTGACCATGAATGGCGACAATATCGATGGATATATCACCCACTTCACCGAACTTGCATGCAAAGCATGCTATCACAAAGATGACCTGGCAGTACTTGAGAAGTTCAAGTGAGGGCTTAACCTACACCTCCTTGAAAATTGTATGAACTATGATTAACCTCAGACATGGACAGCCTGGAAGGACTCCAGCCACCAAAGACAAGCCATAGCCACAGCCATGAAACTGCACCTCCAAGCACAATGGGAGGCATGACACCCACATGCCCCAACCCGCACAGTGGGTAGGACACCCCTGCCACTGACAACCAATTGACCCAGACTAGAACTGCCATGAGCAGCACGCTGGCACCTGAGTAATCGCAGAATGCACAAGAACCAACAATGCATGCAAGGAAGGTGCTTCCTGTGCAATCAACAAGGGCACACCCAATGCCACTGCCCAGAAAAAATCAAATGTCAGGTCACACCCGAACCACCAACACACCAACAAGTGCTTGAGTATCTGCAAAAGCTCAGCACAGAAGAATGCCATGGACTAGCGACGCAATGGATTCAAGCCACAAGCGCAACCCCAAATCTATTGAAGACAGCATTTGCACGTGTGATGTTCAACCAGGACATCTTCCTACCCCGCATCAACTCCATTCAAATCCCCATCACCTACCAAACCACTGCCAAAGACATGAGGATGCAAGAATTCTTAGACACTGGAGCCACAGAATGCTTTATCAGCCAGAACTTCATCGACCAACACAAACTAGGGACACGACTTCTCCCCATCCCACGACATTTGAAGAACACCGACGGTATGCCCAATGCCAGAGGTGATGTCACCCACTACACTGATTTAGAAGTGACGATGGGTGACGCGACCCATGTCCTTCGCTTCATGATTGCAGACATGGACGACAACCAAGTGGTGTTAGGATACCCTTGGTTTGCAGCAGCAGACCCCAAGCCAGACTGGAAAAATGCACACCTCGATGCCCAAGTCACACTCAAGACAGCAGGAGCAGCACTCAGACGATTGACACCATCTACCAAAGTAGCAGGTATGAGGTTCGCATGCATCATGGTGGACAAACCCCTATTGGAAGGAGATGAACTCTTTGTGAGCATCGTGAAAACCACTGTAGCCCAACAACTAGCTGAACAAGCAGCAGACAAGACAGTACACACCTGGGATGAGATCGTCCCACTGCAATACCACGCCCACGCCCGCATTTTCAGCAAAGATGCTGCCCAATGATTCCCAGACAGTCAACCCTGGGACCATGGCATAGACCTCAAACCAGATGCACCTGCGACACTAGACTGCAAAGTCTACCCACTGACCCCAACAGAAGACATTGCCCTCCAGCAATTCATTGACAAGAACCTCAAGAAGGGGTACATATGGGCCTCTAAGTCGCCCTATGCATTCCCCTTCTTCTACATCAAAAAGAAGAATGGCAACCTCAGACCAGTACAGGACTACCACAAACTGAACACATGGACTATACGCGTGTCACGCCCACCGAGTGAGCATATCTCCACAGGTGAAGGAGGGGGCATAGGTGATGTTGGTGACTGAGGCCTCGATGGTAAGAGGTCGGTATACCTCTTGCGTGCAGGCGTACTCTTGTGACGTCTGATACTGAGCTTTCCCTTGCCTTTGAGCATACACTAGCGCTCTGCAAAGGGATGCGTGAAGTCTGGCAATCAGCCAGAGGATCTGGGGTTCACAAGTGAAGGAAGGAGACCATTCACAGGCTGAGATTACAAGAGAACAGACTTAAGGTCTGTCCTAGGCGAACTGGGCAATATAAGTACATGAAGGCGTGACTCATAGGGAGTCAGAATGAGTCATGGTGCCCCTAGGACACTGCTACTAGTACACAGTCATCTGGAGTCATTGTATAGTGTGAGTCAGTAGGTGCCGAGGCAGCGCATGCGCAGAGGCGTGCAAATGTAGCACTAGTGGATGCGTGTCGGACCCAACGGCCCGTCAGGCCGTGGGGTAGCTGTACAGAGCAAGATAGGAAGGCATAAGCGGAGTCATGGGCCGTAGGGGCCCGGCAGTCCATAGGCGAAGCGCAGGGGGGCAGCAGGTAGTAAGAATGAAAAGAAATGAAGCGTACAGTGAAGCGAGAGCATAACAACGTGACACCACCCCACTACCACTTATCCAAGAAATCATGGATCAACTTATGAGGGTGAATGGACAACCAGCAGCACTCTTTATGAAGCTGGACATCCGCTGGGGCTACAATAACATCAGAATTCATGATGGAGATCAGTGGAAGGCCATGTTCAAGACCAATTGGGGTCTTTTCAAACCCATGGTCATGTTCTTTGGACTTACAAATGCACTGGCTACCTTCCAATCCATGATGAACCATCTGTTCCACAAACTCATCAATGAAGGCTATGTCACAGTGTACATGGACAACATCCTGATCCACACCCCCCACAACATCGCCTTACACTGACGAGTAGTTGATGACATCCTGTCCATTCTAGGAAGGAATGATCTATTCCTAAAGCCACAGAAGTGCACATTTGAAACTAACTCAGTAGAGTACCTAGGGGTCATCATCTCAGAGAACACAATCACCATGGACCTAGTCAAGGTTGCAGGAGTTAAAGCATGGAAAGTCCCCACAACACTGAAGGAGGTTCAGGCCCTGCTCGGCTTCCTGAATTTCTATTGCATGTACATTAAAGGATTCAGCACCCTTACCACACCTCTCAATGCACTGGTAGCTCATTGCATGAAAGGAGGGAAGTTCCAATGGGAAGAGACACACCAACAGACCTTCGAGGCTCTTGTCAACACCATCACCACCACACCAGTCCTCTAGCAACCCCAGTTTGACAAGCCCTTTATCATAGACACAAACACATCTGCATACACCATCGGTGCAGTCCTACAACAATGAGATGACAAACAAAAACTACAACCAGTCACATTCCTGTCAGCAACACTTGACACGATGCAAAGGAACTGGGACATATACAACAAGGAACTCTACACCGTAGTACAGGCCCTGAAATATTGGAGACCATACCTGGCTGGCTCACACCACCAGATGATCATCCACACTGATCACCACAACCTCATGTACTTCAGGAAGTCACAAAACCTGAATTGACGCCAAGCCAGATGGCACCAAGAACTAGCAGACTACAACTTCAAGCTAGTTCATGTCCCAGGCAAGCAACACATCCCTGCTGACTTCCTCTCACGACCCTTTGGTGAAAACCAAGGGGAAGATGACAATAAGGGAGTCACCCTGCTCCCCGACTCCAGATTCACAAAACCCTCATTCCCAGAAGAAATTAAAGCATGGCATGAGGTATTGCGCCTCCACCACAATCACCCATTAGTGGGCCACCCAGGGATTGCCAACACTTAATACCTACTTGAGCAACAATACGAAGGAGAAGACATGAAGGAGTTTGCCACAGAATACCTATGCGGCTGTGCCTCATGTCAAGAAAACAAGCCACACACGCACCATCGATGGGCACCCCTGCAAGCACTCCCAGTAGAACCCCAGCTAGGCCCATTCCAGACCATCACTATGGACCTTATCACTGACCTCCCAGAATCACACAGCTTCAATGCTGTACTCACGATTATCGACCAGGGGTGCTTGAAGGCAGCTAAATTCCTACCCTGCACCACCAATATCACCGGCAAAGGAGTGGCAGCACTATACCTGCACCACCTAATCCTGTGGTTTGGAATCCCCAGAAAGATCATCAGCGACTGAGACCCCTGATTCATATCCCAATTCACCACAGAGTTATGTCGACTCCTCCACATCTAACAGAACATATCAACCACCTTTCACCCCCGAACTGACGGCGCCAGCAAGTGGGCCAACCAATGGCTGGAGCAATATCTCCACCTCTGGACTTCCAACGATCAGACGGTTCAGACTGCCTGGGCCCCTTATCTACCACTAGCAGAATTCATCCACAACTCATGGCCACACAATTGCTCTGGATGAACACCCCACCAGCTTCTCTTTGGCACCAAACCGTTTATCCCAATGTCCACTGAAGAGGCTTGGGTGCCAGAAGTCACCAAGTGCCTTCAGAAGATCTGGGAAGCACAGGAGGCCGCAGCCAAGGCATTCCAGGCCATGACAGACCACACAATCCCAGTGGAATTTGAGGAAGGAGACCAAGTATGGCTCGAGGGATGCAATCTCAAACTGCATTACCCCACAATGAAGCTGGTGCCCAGACACTACAGACCTTTCCTCATTACACAAAAGCTATCACTGGTCACCTACTGGCTCTGCCTTCCCACATCAATGAGGATCCACCCCACATTCCACATGGATCTGCTCACACAATACATCAAAACAACTGCCCATGGACATAATTACACCTGGCCAGATCTGGAAGTAATCAAGGGGGAGCCCAAATGGGAAGTCAAATCGATCCACAAGGCAGACCCTTACAGCAGACGATGGGAACTCTGTTTCCTCATGCACTGGAAGGGCTTCTCTGCATCTGAAGATTCATGGGTCTTGGCCCTGGACCTTCACGCACCTGACCTCATCGAAGACTTCTACCAATGCAACCCTGACGCACCATGAGCCATGCCACAAGCACCAAGGCATCGCTTCCCTAGAGAGGGGGGTAATTCCTCTATGCCCACTCCCACGACACCATCGATAACACAAGAAACACCAAGATCATTAGCCCCACAGCCTAACACGAGACCAACACTGATGACTACAAGAACCAGCAGAACAACACAACTCCCAGCAAGATATGCTCTCCTCAAATCACTCCCCAGACTTCACCACACATCCTTCACACAACCCATGATCCCCTTTGACACCAGTTGAATGAACCGAGAAATATGATACACCTGAATGTTCCCCTTGAAAGAAGAATACCCAAGACCACCCAATCTCTGCACCTTTCACATCCTTGCATCACCAAAAGCCATCCCCTTCATACCAGGAGTGGCATATCATGAAACCTGTCAGGAACAGCACGCACACATCCACAGCTACTTCTGCAAAACTGACTGGTGTCCTTATCATTGCTAATGCCCCCATTCCCATTCCAAGACCTCTATATCATGCCCACCAAAAAGAAGCACAATCAGCACTATCCACCCAACTATGCCACTGCTCCACCTTCCAGATTGCCACACATGGAACCCCTTATTACCACTCCCACTGTCCACATACCCGAATTTCTACCAAGTATTCCCTGTAAATGCTCATGATTGCCAGGCTGTGAGCCATCTGGCTCCAGTCTCAACAGAACTGAACCACATCCAACTCGACCTTGCATGACTCTTCCAGAGGCTTCATCTAGCCATGGTTACCCACCACTTACAGTGCCAACAGACATGTCAGCTCAACGTTACCCTGGAGCACACACGACTGATGATCTATTGGACCAGTTGGAAGCTGAATTGGCTCAGCTTGGGACAGATCATGAAGAACCTCGAACAGACACAATGACCACATACGCAAATGAGGCGAACCACGCAACCACCAGCACTGTTGCCCCTGGATTCACTGACACCATCCAAGGCTCCATCCCCATCTCTGCAGTACCCATACTCGCCCTGAGGTCACCATGGCCGTGGTTCGCACAACAAGCATTCAGAGATGCCCTCAACTGGATGCACAACCAAGCCCTCACGTATCAAGTGGCTTGGAGCCCAGAAGAAGTACAAACCCTATGCAACACAAATAGAGAAGCCCACTCTATCGCTATCACCCTCCCCACCATCCATCAGATTGCCTGTGATAAGACCTGTCACGGCACCCCCGATCATGACCATAGAATCCTCAAATGACTGAAACAGTTTGGCAAAATTAGCAACAACATTCTCCAGGCAATGACACTGGCAGAATTACCCTTTCCGATGAATCATATTCCGTTCTCAATTACACCCACTTTGGTACCCTATTCTAATTACAATACTGACTGTGACTGTGACTCATGACCCATTCCTGATTTGGCAGAATTGAAACCCTAAAACCTGTATGGTACTAATAAGGATGCACTGACCCCCACCACAAAAACAAATACCCCCATGTCCTCCTCTGAACCATCTTCTCCATTGACCCTTACCCTCTCACCCACCTTGCAACCACTGGAATCCGAGATATGTCACCCCACTTTCAGTTAATTGGCACAATCTGCTGTACCGCACTACCCCCGATGACGATGCTCATGACCCACGAATTGTAAAGATAACTTAGAGTGTTGCGTGCAAGAATTAACTCAAGTGATAGACACAGCCAGTACATGAGCAGTCCAAGCTTGCCGACGATTCAACCAGAGATTCCAGCATCACTCAGATGGAGTAGACACACTCATCAGTACCCCCAAGGAGGATGTAGCGATAATGAACACCTGGTGAAGCCAGGATGTCTTCAGACTTGGAAGGGGGGCAGTGTTACCCTTTCTCTCCTTTCCTCACCCCATACCTATATTGACCTTCCCTGCACCTCAAACCCAAGACCCCAGTACAATACCAGACTCACATGATCTGTTAGGAAGCTCATTCTTGCATCCATTAGCTATATAAGGTAGCCTAGACTGTGATCACCCCTCTCTAGGCTTGTTCTCTTTGTATCAATACCAAGCTACGCTCTGGCCCTTGGTGGCTACTCATATTCCCCTCTTGTCTTGTGAATCCCCTAATCCTCAGGCCGATTGCCTGACTTTGACTCCCCTGTACTGAGCCCCTGACTTGGGGTGGTATGCCTAAGGGAACTGCCACTGCACTTAGGCTCAAGCCCGAGCCCTGCAGTGTCTGAGTCATCACCTCTGACTCAGCGACCGACATTGATATGATATGCTCAGAGCTTGAGCGTAACATCTGTGCATGTGAATTCCAGCTGAAAATCCCACCAGCTAACTTAATCATGTAGCCTATAGTGGAACAGCACATAGTGGAATCAGATTCCCAATCAGAGTCAGCCCATGCACAAATACCTCCACCATTGCATTCATAGACAATACTATAGTTAGGTGTGTTAAACCAGCAACACAAGGGCCAGATCCCCATGGGATCTGGGCCACTCTAGTTCTGTCTAGACCTAATCTGAACATATGGACAATATCCCCTTATGGGATATTATATATGATATATATGGATATATGCATGTCACCTTATGTCATATCACTCATGTCTACATGTATATAAGCACCAGCTTTTTGCTGGTAAATATCAGTGTTGCTTTCACCCACACTTCATAGTATACAAGTAAGAGTCTACATCCTTAAGATCCACTACACACCTGTTAGCTGCACACTAGTTGCTGCATAACAGGTTATGGG
>QLOS01004298.1:0-12740 GCA_003313725.1 Russula sp. MG48 | reverse complement strand
GCGGGCCTCGCTGCGCCTGTGTGGATGGACCAGGCCATGTATGCCGCGCTGCATGGGGCGATGGAGGTGGCGGCGGCGACGATGGTGGGATGGTGGCGGTGACATGGCGGCTGTCTCTCCGCTTGCGAGTGAGAGGGAGTGGCTGCCATTCTCATGTACCTGTGAGAGGAGTCAGCCAGCAAGAAAGCGAAACAAAAGGAAGGAAGGAAAGGGGTGGGCGTGGTTGTGAGAGGGCAGCCACAGCCGTGTCGCAGGCAGAACCCTACCTCACGCTTGTGAGTGAGGAGGTGGTGACGGTAGCGTGGCAGATGTCTCAAGTAACCTGAAAGAAGAACCACCCCCAACTCGCGTTTGCGAGCGAGTGGGGTGGCGGTGATGTGGCGGCGAAACGGATAAAACCACCCCCAGCCCGCATTTGCAAGTGAGGGGGGTGTTGGCGGTGACGTGGCAGCGAGGCGTCGTCTGTGTACCTGTAAGGGAAAATTGTTAGTTAGGAGGAACTATACGAACACAGAAAAGAAAACATACAAAGGGTGCCGTCCCTTGGGTTGATCGTTGTGCGGTGGCGAGAAAAGTGGGCGAGGGTTGCCACACCCAAAAGTGGCAACATTGCAAACATTGCCAAATAGTCCGTGCGCGTCCAAGGGTGCGGCCACCTCCTCCCAGCAGTTACAAAAACATAATTTTAATACTACAGAGTGAATATTAAATTACACAATGCCTTTAGTAAATAAGACCAAAAGACCAGTCATGACCGGTTTGAACCGGTTTTTCAACGGTTCATGCGTTGTACAAAAAATAGGTGGACCGGGACCGCTGACAGGCAAAATCGCCTGTAACTGGACCGAAGTCCGGTCCGTTTCGGCTACGGTCTGGTCCGGTCCTCGGTCATTTTCCGGTTTAGGAAACCGGACCTTGAAGCACTATTTGGGATTGAGGGGGTAGACCTTGCAATCTAGCGTTGCTGGGGCATCTGGTTTAAGATTAATGGCATGGTCATCTTCACGACTCGGGGGGAAGTGTTGCACCTCCTTCTCAGAGAAGACTCTCCAGTGGCATGCATATTCTCTTGGTACGTCTGCGGTGGTGGGGGCCGTTCGTTCTTGATGGGCTTTGATGGCCCATTCTTGTGCGATGTTAGTTTGGTTGATCTGGAGGATGAGGCTGTCCCCTTCTTCCCATCCTATCACGTTCAGGGCGTGGCCTAACATCTGGGCATAGCATAGTAGGGTCTTTGGCTGCTCCGGTGCTTTCCTTTGGGTTGGTGTGAGTGAGATTGGCCCTCCTTTGATGGATTGTGTGGTCCAGTTGATGCTGGGATTGAATGTGTGGAGCCAGGGGAAGCCTAGGATGGTCCTATCTCGTCCTAGATTGGCCCAGTAGAAGCGCTGGACATGCTCCTTGTTTCCTTGTTTGACTAGGAGGTTGCAATACGTGGTAATGCAGCTGCTGCGGTTTTCCGATCCATCCACATTATATAGAAGGTGGGGTTGGGGGAGTCGATGTGGGGTGAGGCGAAGCCTTCTGGCAGTTTTCTGGTCGACGAAGTTGTCCGTGGCACCACTGTCTACTAGCGCTCTTTCTTCAGCCTTTCCATGTATGTTTGAAAATGTGAAATTGGCATTGACACTATTTCGATTTGAGACATACATGGTACAAATTCGCAAAGCTTGATCCCAGGCTGATAGATCAAGCCACTTTAAAAATCCAGATCTTCTTCTATGATCTGATCAAACATGGCAGTGCGTTCTGTGGCATTCATGGAGCGTAGCTGGGAAATGAGATCTGACTGTGCCATCTGGCTGGCGCTGTCTTCTGGGCCAATACTGGGGGCAACTTGCCCTTCTATTTCGACTGTTCTAGCTCTGGGTGGGGGTGGCCCTCGGCATCTGGGCTTCCTGCTGCATTGGTTCGTGCGGTGTCCCACTTCTTTACAGAAGAAGCACCTCTGCTCATCCATGAGCCTTTTCTTTTCCGCGTCGGTTAGTGGTCCTCCCAGGCGATTGGCATCAACCTCCATGGGGACAGGGCTGGTGCTCCTTTTGGGTTGAGTGGGGGCAGGGGCGTTCCTAAGGACGAAGCGAGGTCGTGGTATGAAGTGTGGGGTGAAGCGTGGCATGTTGGGGTTGGGTCCCAGCATTGCTGTTTTGCGCACCGTCCTCTGGATTTCTTTGCATGCTGCTTCCTTCCATCCTTCAATTGTTGTCGGGACCGTGTCCCTGTCGAGGATCTTGAGTGCTATTCCTCGGCACAGACCCTTCGTAAAGAGGTCTAAGGTTCCTTGTTCGTTTGGGAACCATCCTGAGGCCAGGACATAGTGATCAAAGCTGGCGATGTATCCGTCGATGTCGTCTCCTTGCATGCACAGCTCCATAAGCTTCCTGTAGGCCTCCTGCTCCTTGGCCATGTCTGTGAAGGCCCATTTGAAGCTGTCTTCGAACTCTGTCCACAGGATTTCATCTGTGCGCACGATAGGGTTGATTTGCCTGGCGACTTTATTATTGAGGGCTTTCATCTGGGCATCGCCCCAGTCGTCGACCTTGGGTCCCCTAATGAGAGATATGGTGAGGGCCACGTGGTTATAGGGGATGGTGACATTTTCCGAGGTGCTGTGGAGGATCCTGTAGATGTTAAACTCCCTAAGGAAGTTGTCACTTTTGCTTCGATCTCCTTCGAAGGTAGTGGGCTTGTTTCCAGTGGCACTGTTGTCATTTCTTGGTGGGGCGACTGCAGCCATAGCTGGGGGTGCTGGTGCTGGTGGTTGTGGCTGCTGGAGGATGGGAGGGGGCGCAGTTGGTTGGGCTGCTGCGTGGGCAATTTGCAGGAGCTGGGGTGTTTCTTGAGTTTCTGGCTGCAGTGGGTGTGTTCCTTGCAGTGTTGCTACGTCCTGGAGTCCAGTGCTGATGAACTCTTCTAGCGGTGAGATGTTCTGCGGTACTGGTGTGGGTTCTTCTCCTTTGCTAGCACTATGGAAGGTGGCTGATGCTTGGCTGGGGCTGGCTGGGTCAACACTGATAGGTTCTGGCGAGTCTGGTTTGAGCGAACTGTGTCCTAGTCCTGTTTCGTTGGTGTGTGCTAGTTCGAGGACTTCTTCTGCTCGTGTCCAGTACCTTCCTCTATTGTAGACTATAAGGTACCAGTCGTCATTGAGGTATTTGATGGCCCTTTCTCTGATACCTAGTGGGGTGAATAGGCAGACGTGGTAACACCAGTAATCATCTGTGTCGTTTCTTCTCCAATAGGCTTCTCCTTTGATGTAGTCAGGGAGGTCGTCTTCTCTTCTAACGGGTACCCTTGTTCTAGTTCCTGGTGTGAACGCGAGTCTGATTTCTTCCAGGGTTGCTTAGGGTAAGGGGAAGCCTGCCATCTCAAAGAAGGTGTTACAGATAAAATCTAGTTCTCGTGCAAAACTCTCGAGTTCGCTAATCAGTTGGTTTAGGAGGCGATGGTGATGGTTGGGTCCTCTATCACAGAGCAGGGGACACTTGCAGCTGTGGCGGATGACGTCGCCTCTGGCTTGATCAAGTAGGTGGTGGGTCCACTCTATGGCATCAAGGAGGGAGTCTGGCATGATTTCTCTAGGTCCAGTCAGTCCGTGTCTTCAAGCAGACTCCAGGGTGTCAGTGATAGTTCTAAGATGGTGAGGGCAGCTTCTAGCGTATTAAATTCTCCTTGCCACTCTTGGTTGATGTGGCAAAAGACGTCTCTTTCGATGAGTAGGGAGAGGTGTACTTCTGTGGCTCCTCCGGAGCAGGTGTGGTGGCAAATGGTGTTGTGGTTGTAGATGGCAACGTCTAGGTAGGATCTCCAACATTCTATGTGGAGGTGTCATCTGGCAAGTTCCTGAAGGTGTTCAGCAAAGGTGGCGTCATCCAGGGCGGCTCCTTAGTTGTGATATGGGCAGTAGTTGCTGGCGCAGAAGTAGGCATGAAGATTGGCGTGTCTTTCTTGGCGCGTTTTGTGTGTTTTTGCTCCTGGGATAAATTCTATCGCAGCTGGCGATGCTAGTATCTTGAAGGTGTTTCTGTTTGGTGGCAAGGGGTATTCTTCCTTTAGACTGTTTCGGCTGTGATGGTGCACCATCCACAGGTGGGAAAGGAAGCTTGACTTATGTTACGGCTCAAGGGGCCGTCAGCATGACTTGTGCAACTAGGTGTGTGGCAAGAGCGATCACGTGTGAGGGGTAACGAGCATGTGGTCCTGAGCAAGACACTTCCGGTGGTCTCGATGACGCGAGAGTGAAGCAGAGTGGTCGGAGTAGAATGGCCAAGTCACTGGCACTTGTGACTTCAAGGTTCAAAGCTGAGTCGTTGCAGCCGACTCAGAAGGGCGTGAGAGCGAAGCAAGATAGAGCTGAGCGACATCCTCAGCAAGAAGACGGAAGAAGTTGACTGAGAGTGGCAAGCTCAAGGGAAACAAGGTCAGGTCTCGATTACGAAACTAAGTCAAGCTTAAGGCTTGACTGGCATAAAGAGGGCTCCTTATATAGGGAGCTACAGGTGGTCACATGTCTACTGCTACCTGAGTCATAATGAGGGTAGTGGAGTAGTCCAAGATCTGGTGCTAAGTATAGTAGTGGGGCGATGGTCACATCGCTCCACATGAGTCACACGCACCCCACAGGCGCCACATCATATAGTAAGCAGACTGAAGTCAGAGCGAGTCACAGGTAGGTAGGTAAGCATAAGGGCATAAGCGACTAAGGGGAAAACGGTCTGTGCAGACCACGAGGGGAGATCGTAACACACCTGCTGGTGTTGCTGCTGGCATCACCTGCTAGTGCCATTGTTGGTGTCACCTGCTGGTGCCACCACTGGCATCACCCACTGGCGCTGTCTGCTGGTGCTGCCCACTGGTGCCACTGCAGTCACTGCCACTGGTGGTGGTGTTGTTCTAAAGGGGGAGAAGACGATGTAGTTAGTTTGTATTTAATGTTAAGGACAACACACCTGTTGTTTCTCTCAGTAGAGGGCCCATCAGTTGATGAGCCACTGCAGCCTGCAGCCTGATATCCAACGCAGAGGAGAGGAAGAGTACTTACCTAAACTGGATGCCATTTATTGAAGTTTAAAACTCTGCATGAAAGTTGCAAGTCACAACTTTCGAAACACAAAGACATGGAGATCAAAAAGAATAAAATATATTTAGAAGTACATTACTGTAATATGTACAGAGATCTGAGGAGCAAAGGGCTGGTTGCAATTTGCAACCAGTTGCAACTGGTTTTTCTGCAGTTGCAATATATGGCATGGGAATTAAGGACTGCAACTGGGACTGGACAAAAACTGATGCAACTGGGACTGGTGGTCCAGTCCTAGTGCAGTCCAGTCCAGTTAGGTCCTGGTCTTTTTTTGGTCCATAGGACTGGACCTTAAAACACTAGTTGGTGCCATGAGTTTAAATGTGCAGCATGCAGATGCAAGTACAAGGGCTGATGTTACCTTGATACCAAAGACAAAAACTCAACAGGGAACCTCATCAAACACACCAAATCATGCTGGGGTAATGAGGCTTGGATTGCTGTGAACAAATACCAAAATGCCACAGAGGTGCAAGAGAACATCACAAAACCAATTGCAAAGTCTGGATCTATCACTGCAATGTTTAAGTGGCAAGGAAAAGGAACAGTCAATTACTCACACCACATGCACACAACAAGTGAGACTAGGTATGTTACAGCCCACTGAAATTATTAGCAAATGCTAATAACATGCCCCTAGAGCCAAAATTGTTCATTGGGTATCAGAGAACCTTTAGAGTTTCCGGGTCCAGTTGCTGGAACTGGAAAAAAACTGGAACTCAACCAGACTTCAACTGCAAGCAACTGGACTTCCGGTTCCAGTTGGGGCCCATCTTACATAAATCAACTGGTTGCAGTTGGTGAGTTCAGCCCCACTCCAACCAGTTGCAACCGGCTTACCTAACCTTGCCAATAGTATGTAATAATGTTTATTTAATATAGTATTTACTTATTATAATTTGATTGATTGTACCGAATCTAAGGGAAACAGGGCAGATGGCCAATGTTTGCACATGTTTGTGCAAGTCACCGACGACGCGTGTCAGTTTTTTTCTCTGCTCTGATGCAACTACGACATGTTGACCCGACGCCACGAATACCATGCCACCATCTCCTTGCTCGCTCCAATTGCAACTCAGAGGTGACAATTGGCCACAAGTACCAGCAGCGGGACAGGCACAAGGGGCTAGGAAAGCCCCTTGTGCCCTGGTATGTTTTTTGTCCTCCAAGTCAAGATTCTTGACTGAATGCCTGTTCAAGTTCCAGGTTGACACCCCCTCTCTCGCTCCAAGTGTGAGATGGAGGGGGTTTCCATCTATTTCTCTGGCAGCATTCCCCTCCCTCATCCCAAATGCGAGATGGAGGGGTTCCATCTTTGGTCTGGCAGCACCCCCCTCCCTCGCTCCAAATGTGAGATGGAGGGGTTCTGTTCTGTTCCACGCCCACGCCCATGACCCCTCCCTCGCTCCAAATGTGAGATGGAGGGGTTCTGTTCTGTTCCGGCCCACGCCCATGCCTGCGCCCCCTCCCTTGCTCCAAACGCGAGACGGAGGGGTTCCATTCTGTTCCATGCACACGCACACGCCCACGCCCCCTCCCTCGCTCCAAACACAAGATGGAGGGGGTTCTATTTTCAACGCTGATGCCGATGCCACCCCTCCCTCACTCCAAACGTGAGATGGAGGGGTTCCATTCTGTTCCACGCACATGCACATGCACATGCCCGCGCCCCCTCCCTCGCTCCAAATGCGAGACGGAGGGGGTTCTATTTTCGATGCTGACGCCGACACCACCCCTCCCTCACTCCAAGTGTGAGACGGAGGGGTTCCGTTCCATTCAACACACACGCCCATGCCCACCCTCACTCCAACAGCAAGATGGACTTTATTTTATAAATAATAACTACTGTACCCCTCTGTATTTATGTAGATTAGTTTAGATTGCTATAATAAATAAATTTATTCACTGTACATGTGGTTTCAACTGGTCCCAACCAGTTTTGGAACTGATATTAACCGTGACCAACCAGTCAGCTGCAGTTGCGGTTGCAGTTGGTCACATTTGGTGAACCCAGCAACCAGTCATGGTTGCGGTTGTGCCCAAAATGGGCCAAAAACCAGACCCAACCAGACCTGGAAACTCTAAGAACCTTTGACCCTTTGCAATTGTTGAGGATTGCAGGTTTTGGTGTTTAATGAAAACTGGATGTCCTGGATACTACATACCTTCAGCTATGACAGTCTCTTGGGATGTGAAGTTGGTATTTGCACGCACATGAGAGTGGATTGCAAAGATGCTACAGGTAAACATGAGTAACATATACTTAAATGCCTATGGAGATTTGATACACATACTGTTACAGGAATATGATGGCATTATCAATTTTGTGACCAATGCCTGGTCCTCCCTGAACCATTATGCATATGTTGCAGTTACTGTGCACCTTGAAAACCAGGGGCACCCAATTGTAATTGTGCTTAACATTGTAGAGGTTCCAAAGGTACACGCATTCTGTGATGCACTCATGAGATCATTCTAAAACAAAGAGTAGTCACACACAGGCTTGAATCTTGCTCTGGCATTTGTGGCTGTGCTTCAGGACTTTGGAATTATGCATAAGATTTTGTCAGTAACCTGTGACAATGCGTCAAACAACAATAAAATGGTAAATGAGATGGAGAAGTTGCTTACTGCTTTCTCATCCACAAACCACATGTGATGCTTCACACATATCATCAACCTCATTGCCAAGTCACTCCTGAAACAATTTGATACCAGGGATGATGATGAGCATGATAAAGATCTAGATGATGATGAAAGATCATTGTTAGCATTGGTGGAGAATATTGAGCATGAAGAACTTACAATGGCTCAGGAAAAAGATGATGACAATGGCAAAATCGAGGAGGAGGATGGCCTTGAGGGATGGGTGGATGAGGTTGAGGCATTGAGCCTAACAGAATGGGCAAATCTTGAGGAATCAGTGCAGCTTGTTAAGAGAACATTGGTTAAGGTGATGCAGATATGATTTTTACTTACTCAATCCTGATAAAACCTCATGACAGCTCAGGAAACTCACATTCAAGGTGGTTCACTCAATGACACTCTTATTGGTGGCATGGAAAGCATGCCTTGAAGAACTAGGACTGCTGGTGAAGATAATGCCTCATGATGTTACAACAAGGTGGAATTTGACATATGATATGCTGTACTTTGCACTTGAGTACTGGGCAGCTATCAAGAGCATCACTTCAGATAGGAAGAACAATTTGTGGCAGTTTGAGCTGGTTGAGGATGAATGGGTTATCATCAAGGAACTGCGAGACACATTAAATGTATGTGATGTGCAATGTGGCCCAACATGTGACTGACAATTCCTTTGTTCTCACTACTAGATTCTTAAGGATGTGACAAGCTTCTTCTCTTGTGCAATTCCAAACCTTCCAACTGTGATTCCTGCAATGGATCACATCGATATGGTCTTCACTAATGTGTGCCTACCTACCAGCAAATTTAACCCAGCAGTCCATGCTGCTATTAAGATTGCAAAGAAGATGCTTAACCAGTACTATTTGCTTATAGATGCCTCTGAATTATATCAAATCACAATGGGTAAGCCATTCTTTCACTTTATTTTGTACCCATCATGTTTATTTGTTTTCCCAGTGCTTCATCCTCATCATAAACTCCCATATTTCAAGGCTGCAGGTTGGACTCAGGAATGGATTGATACTGCAGAAGCTCTTGTTTGTGACAAATTCGACTTGATATCTGCTTCACAAGATAGTGATGAACCTGGTGATGGGAAATCAGAAGATCTGGGTGATGCTGCCAATGTCACAGTATGTTGCTGTCATGCCCACCGAGTGAGCGTACCTCCACAGGCGAAGGAGGGGGCGTAGGCGATGCTGGCGACTGAGCCCTCGAAGGTAAGAGGTCTGTATACCTCTCGCGTGCAGGCGTGCTCTTGTGACGTCTGATAGTAAGCTTTCCCTTGCCTTTGAGCATGTGCTAGTGCTCTACAAGGGGACGCGTGAAGTCTGGCAATTGACCAGAGGAACTGTGGTTCACAAGTGAAGGAAGGGGACCGTTCACGAGCTAAGATTACAAGAGAACAGACTTAGGGTCTGTCCTAGGCATACAACGCGATATAAGTACATGTGGAATGACTCATAGGGAGTCAGGGCGAGTCATGGTGTCCCTAGGACACCGCTACTTAGTACAGAGTCACGGGGAGTCAGTAGGAGTCATCGTAGTACATGAGTCACTCGGTGCCGAGGCAGCGCATGCGCAGAGGCGTGCAAATGTAGCACTAGTGGCTGCGCGCCGGTCCCAATGGCCCGTCAGGCTGGGTGGTAAGTATATGGAGCGAAATAGGAAGGTGCGAGCGGGGTCACGGGCCGTAGGGGCCCGGCAGTCCATAGGCGAAGCGCAGAGAGTAGTAGGCAGTAAAAATGAAAAGAAGTAGAGCGTACAGTGAAGCTGGAGCGTAACAGTTGCACTTATGTTCTCTAGGTGATCATTTTGACACTACGCTACAGGCTCCACATTCCAACAACATATTTGATAACCTTCCAGCGCTTGTATCCACACATGTTACTGCTGTTACTGACAAACTAAAGCTCTATCTCAATATGGAGGTTGAGAACATGGTAGATGTGCTTCAGTGGTGGTATGAAAAACAGAAAACCTACCCAAGGCTTTACCGCATGGCTCTCAATCATCTCTCAATCCCAGGTAGGTCCACTGCACCATTGGCTGATACTATGCTAATCTGAACCTTCCCAATAGCAACATCTGTTGATGTTGAGCATCTCTTCAGCCATGGATGTCTTGTCCTCTCTCATAAATGCAGCCAGCTATCAGTTGCATTGACAAGAGCTCTCTTATGTCTTAGCTCATGGAGTCTTCTGGGTCTAGTCAGAGATGAGGATGTTCAGACAGTTGTCAAATTGGACATTGTAAGTACAGGAATTCACATCATCATAAACACCAAAATTTGAAACATTGTCTGTACTACTCAACAGAAGTGCTTATACCACATCCAGGTTCGCCCTCTTCATCTCCCCAGCTTGCATACCCATCCCATGCACCTACTATGATAACCTGTTGTGCTGCATCTAACGACGAGTGAAGTGCATGAGTGAAGCTTTTGAGCACTGGCACACACACCAGAGTCGATTTCTGTTCATGCCTTGAGAGCTGATACTAAATTGGTGAGTCCTTTGCCTGTATCACTTGCAGATATGAGGGCTCAAGTGCCCAGGAAATGATGTCCACATGCACTGTTTTTGTTACGCTCGCACTTCACTGTACGCTTCATTTCTTTTCATTCTTACTGCCTACTGCCCCCCTGCGCTTCGCCTATGGACTGCCGGGCCCCTACGGCCCGTGACTCCATCTATGCCTTCCATTCTTGCTCTGTACACTTACTACTCAGCCTGACGGGCCGTCGGGACCGACATGCACCCACTAGTGCTACATATGCACACCTCTGTGCATGTGCTGCCTCGGCACCCACTGACTCATATGGTACAATGACTCCCAATGACTCCTAGTGACTCTGTACTAGTAGCGGTGTCCTAGGGACACCATGACTCACCCTGACTCCTCCTGAGTCACCCCTGTGTGTACTTATATCGCGTTGTATGCCTAGGACAGACCCTAAGTCTGTTCTCTTGTAATCTCAAGCCAGCTAGTCGCCTCCTCCTCAGCTTGTGAACCATCGTTCCTCTGGTCAATTGCCAGACTTCATTCGCCCCTTGCAGAGCACTAGTACATGCTCAAAGGCAAGGGAAAGCTCTCTCTTAGACGTCAGAAGAGTACGCCTGCGCGCGATAGGTATACAGACCTTCTGCCTTCGCATCCTCAGTCACCAGCTTCACCTACGCCCCCTCCTTCGCCTGTGGAGGTACACTCACTTGGTGGGCATGACATTAGAACAGACTTACCCAGTCAGCCAGAGGCCCCTGGCCCAAGTACCATCATGGAGTCACCAGTAGACCACAAGTTCAAGCCGTTCACAATCACACTTTGTGTGGAGGATGATAAGAAGGAAGACCAGCGAGTCCTCTTCCTCCAAGAAGGAGACGAGTCACCACAACACTTTGAAGGAACAATCCCATGGACAAGGCACTACTTCCTCGCCATCCTCAAGGGACGGTCCAAGATCGCAGCATACCCAATACACCACGTAGCAGATGTCTGGTACGAAGTTGCATATGACAGCAAGACTAACAAACACTTCGCTTACGCGAACGCCAAGACACGCTTCCCATTACTAGGAGAGCCACAAGACCCACAAGACCCACAAGACGACACCACTGCCTTCACTACTGATATTGGAGGAGCGCTAGAAGGCGCAGCATGACAGGAAGTCAGGGACCCAAGCCCAATTGAAGAAGAACGAGACACAGTGCAAGTCATGAGCACCCACACCATTGCCCCACCGCGTTTCACCCTTGCAGTTGGCCAGATGTACGCAGACATTGCCAGAGTCAATCCATTCGCCCCAGCAGAGCCCCGCGGTGATCCACCTCATGGAGGGGGCAGAGGACCGCCAGCAGGAGGTGGAGGACCACCAGGAGGAGGCGGAGGACCGCCAGGAGGAGGTGGAGGCTACCCAGGAGGAGGACCACTCGGAGTAGGACCACCTGGAGGAGAACCACCCGGAT
Organism: Russula sp. MG48; assembly: GCA_003313725.1. NCBI lineage: Eukaryota > Fungi > Basidiomycota > Agaricomycetes > Russulales > Russulaceae > Russula > Russula sp. MG48. The sequence goes on along the minus strand of QLOS01004298.1, from coordinate 1,046 downwards.
TTCCAGGATTTGACCTTGATGCCCCAGCCCCGCAAGGTGTGGATGCAAAGCTAGTGGGCCAACCCCCAGAACCCTTCAGGGGCGGCGAAGAAGGACACAAGATAGCCTGGAACTGGATGCTGGAGCTCGAGAACTACCACTTTCTAAACAGAAGGTCTGCAGCAATCGCCCAAGAAGACAACCGCATTGCACATGCCCTCACCCTCATCAAGGGACCACACGTAGATGGCTGGGCACGCCAACGCATGAAATGGCTACAGCAAGTCTCCAGGGGCCTCATACAAGACGACCATCTGTGGGACTCCTTCAAAACCAGATTCCTCCTTGACTATGCAGACATCTCGGCCCTGCAGAAAGCGCAGCAAGAGCTCATGGGAATCCGGATGAGCCCACAAGAAGGCATCGATAGCTACATCGTCAGATTTGAAGAGCTTGCAGAGAGAGGAAATCTTGAGCCAAACAACCCCGCAGTGGTCTGGTACTTCTGGAAAGGCCTCAATCCCGGACTCCTCAGGGCCTGCCTCAAAGAAAGGCCTGTCCCTATGACATGGGAAGAATGGAAGCATGCTGCGCGCACCAATCATGTCCATTGGCAGATCGAGCAAGGTATCCTCACCCAACAGAGGCAGCAGAACCCCTTGGCAGGAACCCAGCGGACCTCTCGTCCCTTCCTCCCCTTCCTTGCACGAGGCTCTCGCCCCCAGCAACAGACGCAGTGCCACCAGCAGCCACTTCACCCAAGCCAGATGGGACCAGTTCCGATGGAAGTAGATTGCCTCAGGGCCATGCTTAGCGACTCAGAGAAGGCCCATCTCCAGAAAGAAGGACGCTGCTACCAGTGCAAGAAACAAGGCCATCTTGCTCGACAATGCCCACAAAGGAAGGGCAAAGGAAGCTTCCCTCGTGCTGCAAAGGCACAGGTGACACAGGAGTATGAAGAAGAGGACCCAGGAGACGCTACCGCATCAGCGACCTCTGCCCCACCAGGAGTAATGGCTCCAGAAGAAATCCTCAAAGCGATGGCCGCCCTCAGTGACGAGCAGTAT
>QLOS01004289.1:0-16677 GCA_003313725.1 Russula sp. MG48 | reverse complement strand
CTGTCGCGAGCGCCGGGCCTAGCTTCCAGGCCATCATCAACACTGTCAGGTAGCGGTAAGAGCTAACTGAATGCCGCGGGTGTGAAAAGAGAAGGTCCGAAGACTTGACATACGAGGAAAGTTCCAAGGGATAATCTGTCCCACGACACCAAATGGTTCGTGACGAGTGTACGCAAGCTTATCCTCGTGAGTCTCGATCACCTGTCCGTGGATCTTGTCTGCCCAACCGGCGTAGTACTGAATTGTACTAATTGAGCCTGTCACATCCACGCCCCTTGCCCACGTGAAGGTCTTGCCGTTATCGAGCGCTTCCAACGCAGCTAGTTCGTCGGAGTGTTTCTCCATGAGGTCTGCCAGCCTGCTGAGGAGCTTCCCGCGCTCTGCGCCGGGAACTTTGAGACCCCATGATGTCTCGAAGGCACGATGAGCGGTCTCAACGGCACGGTCGACATCTTTGGCTGTACCCTCAGCGATAGAGGCGATGACCTTTCCTGTCGCTGAATGGAACTAGTCAGAACCTCATCTGTGACTTCCTGCCGCGACGCGAACTTACAAGGATTGACGACACTACGAGGAGGTTGTGGATGAGTAAAACGATGCAACTCCATTGTCCCAAGAGTGCTTACTCGATAGTAGTGCGGTTGAAGCCGGCGGAGAATTGTCCATCGATAAAAATGCCTGTAGGGAAGTTGACGTTCCCTCTGAAAGCCTCGTAGTTGAACTCGTAGCAGAAGGTGGTCGATGACATGGTTATACGGAGTAGGTAATTTGGGCCCTTTGCAGGATCATTGCTGTGGGGAGTCGACTATAAATGGCGGGGTGCATCACGTCATGCGAATATCCCGGAGGGAAGCATGACCGCGTGACCACCGCCGGTGGAAAGAGGTCGGTCCAAAGTACAGAAGTAGTACTCTTCGCTAGCTTCTTTCGACATTGGCCCATTGTTCGGCTTCCCCTCGGCCTCACTTCGGCTGCAGTTGTCGGTGCAGGTAAGGTGTGCGTCATGCAAAATCATCGCGTTGTGACTACCTGTGACCCTCCTACTAAGCTGAGTGTCTCTGCTCACGCTGAATCTGACTTCTGAGACCAAAAACTTTATGAGGCTCACAATTCTACATAAAATAAATTTCTGTCCGCACAGAGTTCTTCTGAAAGTGCAAAATAAGAAAACTGTGCGGCCACTTTGTGATAAAAGGGCTTCGTGCCAATGGCATAGAATTTATACTGCAATTGTCACGAAACGCGATGCTTTTGCGTGACGCATATCTTACATTACTAGAAACGCCAACTCCGTTGGCGGAGACCTTGCTGTAGTTACGCGGAATTTCGTACGGCAGAGGTGGCACAGGGAAAGTAAGAGTGATCTAAACCATTAAGGAATGAAAGTATTAGTGACCAACAATATAGCGACGGACTTGGACATCACCAATGGAGCCCGTGGCGAAGTTGTCGAAATCATTTTAAACCCCAGCGAACCAAGGTTGCATTCCGGACCTATCGCACACCTCCATCATTTGCCAATTTGCATATTAGTCAGATTGACGCGAACGCGAGCATCTGTGTTAGACGATTTAGAGGAGAACATTGTCCCTATCGAACCTGTGTCGACAACCATACAGATCGAGCTTCCAGGACAGGAAACGGGCAAAGTGTGACGTAGTGTCGTAAGGAGACAGTTTCCAATCACGCCGGCCTACGCCTTCACCGATTACCGCTCGCAAGGACAAACGATCTCACATGTTATGGTTGATCTAGCGTCGCCACCATCAGGCTCGTTATCTCTATTCAACGTATACGTTGCATTATCGCGAAGCTCTGGGCGAAGCACAATTCGACTGCTGCGCGAATTTGATGACCAGCTTTTCACACAGTCGTTCGAACCTGATCTCCTACAAGAGGACGAACGATTGGAAGCGTTGGAGAGACAAACGGACAGTGTGCAGCGCAAGGCAGGTGGATAAAACCAGTATAGTTACATACAAATACATTACTCGTTGGGACCCGGCATTTGTCGGTTCATTTGGATTTTGCCGACACACCTCAATCTGCGATAACTAAACATGCATTTGAAGTCCCCAGGACCGTGATGTCCTTCCAGTTTCATTCTCCCGGTGGACGAAACCAGGTGGCCAAGTCTCCGGATCGTCCCTGTCTGCGTACGATTAGCCGCATTTTAAGCCTGGCGCGCCATGTCCATCGCATCGTTAACTTGGCGATGAACACTTGAGGACTTTCAGATACACGAAGGCGCAGCGATGTCCACAAGCCTTTTCTGCAGATCCAAATCGAGGCCCGCACATGATATACCAGACGGCGAAATGCGACACATGATCAACCGGTTTCGTCCACCGGATCCTCCCAGTGGACGAAACGGCTCTTCCGGTGTCACTGTCACTGCGTGATGGCGTCACACACGATCTATGCCCAAAAAAGGAGATTTTTTACATGCAAGAGACCTTGCTTTACAGCAAGGTAATAAGGGTGCTGCTATGTGTCACTATTTACACCCGTTTTGTCAAGAATGTCGTTGTATGATTGATCGCCGCTCCAGTGATTAAGGGACTCCGCTTTCCCTAGTTAAATGTAAGTTTGAGACAGGTTTCGCTCTCGTAATTCGTAAATCAGCTGCGCTTTTCACTGCTTCAAATACATAGCACAACAATGCATGCGCAGCTTACAGGTATACAGTGAAACTATATGTGACTGCAGTCTTGTCATGGTCGCATCGACACTGGTCAAAAAAGTCGGGGTCGGTCAGAACCGACATAGTAATGTCGGCTGCCAGTGACGTCATGAGGTGTCAAAGCCCATTTTGGCGACATCCGCTGTTCGCTTCCCTAAAAACTTAAATACTGTATATTAAGATTTTTTTTTCCTTGACAAGTCCCGTCAGAGACATACAGCAGGATTTGCTACTTGAGGGACTCATTGGTATTATGCCGACGAACAGCTGGGTCTGGCCATACTTCTATAAATAATCTGAATTCTATCAAGGCAACCACAGCGCAAAGAGTGCTTGGTGCAAAGCATGTATGGATGCTATTAGAACTGTAGAGAAGGAACCTCAGATGTGATATAATTGAACAATCTGAGGGTTACTACGTGATTATTGTGCCTTTTTATCTATTGGTACGCTATGTATTCCTGTTCCTATAAGAGTGGTCTGTGGTGTATTAGAAGTGGTCTGTGTTCTGGCCCGGGTATATAATGGAACGGGACGGCGTCGATCGTCCGAGATCGCTCAATCTCGTTCTGATAGATGCCCATGTCCTCATTGTTTATTGCTGAAAACCTATGGAAGACGATAATTGTACGCATGGATCTCAAACGTAAGCATGGGGCCGGCGCTGGTCTTCTTCGTCCCCCTGCTAAGCGAAAAATTGGCCTTGTCGATGATGTACCAGCAGCCCCAGCCCCACTGCTGGCGATGTGTATGTTGCGGAATACAAATCCTGACTTAATTGAAAAAAAAAGGCGATACTCAGACAACGTGGTCAGACCAGCCTCGGACAAGGCTGGGCCAGCTCAGAATTTCCGGAATTTTGGCTGACGCATATGAGATGTCCGCCACTCGTGAATGCTACCGTGACTGTATTCCCTCGTAGGCCACTCGTCATGACCACACGTGGTTGATTCGTTCAGAGATTATTACGCATAAATTATGTCTGAGCGTGCCAGTGTGGTGTGACCAGAGCGTGTAGAGTACCTGATTCATTCAGTCCTTTGCATACTTGGCCTGGTCGACACTTGACAGTGTTGGGATGTCAGAGATGATGACATGATGATGTTGTACATATTGTGAGCATCCTAGTGGAGACTATCGTTCTCATTCCCATCTGATGCGGCTTGTGCAACAACACCTTTTATACATAGAACATATTGATGAAGACTTATGACAGTTTTGTGTCGTCGGACTATGTGCCCACGAACTGACCTGAAAAAGTGACCTCCAGCGCTCGTCAGGGTTTTCACGTGACCGTGCCATCACAGCTACAGACGTTAGCAATTAACCCTCATTACACCAAGTGGCTGAACTGAATATATACTAGTACCACTCCCAATCCTCTGTAGGAATGCATACCGTACCCTCACATCCTCGTGATTCTCTATTGAACTTCCCCCGCCGTCACGATGTCGACGATCCTCTCCCTCCCCGAAGAGCTCATAATTGAGATTATGGTGAAAGGCGACCACAGGATGCTCTTGCTGTGCCAGAGGGTAAGTAATCGGCGGGTCTGTTAGTCTACTTGTGCCCTCATCTGTTGCACTGCAGGTTTGCCGCACACTCAACGCAATAATCAGAGGTTCTCTCCCTTTGCAGTACATAATTTCCCTGGCAGCATGCGGGATGCGAGATGGTCTGTCCACGGTTATCTACCAGAGAACGGCCGAACAACTTCAGAGGTTGCACGAGCACGAGGCTGCCTGGAGAGAGGTCGCGTGGTCCGATGGCGGCGTCATAACGCACAAGGCGGCACGCGATCTCCCCACCGCGATCTCCGGCGGGGTGCTCGCATTTCTGAAGCAATCAGATGGCCCTTCGGATGACTCGGAGTTTGGCGACCGGCTCTTCCTTTTACGCATCCCGTCGACGCTGCGGGGAGTACCGGGTGAGAGCTGGGAGTTGAGCGGGCTCGGCGAGATGTCGAATATCTGCATCGACTCTGCTCAGGACCTCCTTCTGTTCCAGAGGTGCGGATTAGATCCCTTTAGCTATGTAACTATGACGAGGGTATACAGAGCTTGCAACTTCCACGTGCGGGCGTTGTCATCTGGCAAAGTTCACCCATCGACCCTTCATCCTGGCGCATTTGATATGGGGATGGGTTCGTCAGACGTACCCACCGAAACACCGATTGTCTGCTGCGAACATGTGGCAGCCATTGTACACGAACACGGCTGGTCGCAGGCTACGCTGACCACCAAAGGAACGGTCATTGTCTGGAACTGGACTACAGGAAACCAGGTGGCAATCATCGTAAGCTCTCCCGTACCGACAATTATCATTTGTAACATCGTTCTCAGCGACCAGTATTTGCGCGTATCGGACGCGATATCACCTTCCTCGATAGGACGCACCTACTGATACCAGCTTCAGCGTCCGACTCTGCGCTCAAGCCGGGACAGAACTATGAGCTCACGCTCCTCGTGTACGACTTTGACCCATCGATCACTGCGTTTGTAAACAAAGTTGTCACGATCCCATATTGTTTTCGCATAGCTCTTCCCGTGCGGACGGGCATCACTACCTTCCGCCAGGCACGCATCAGCGCCAACACCGCGTCGTTTTCGCCCCCCGTTGCGCCATGCCCACAAGGATACTTCTATGCAGACCCGAAGGACCGCATCATCACGCTGGAGGTGACGGACAACAACTGGATGCAAGGCATGGAGGAGACCGCAGAGCTGTACGCACCCGTGCGCACCTTCCTCGCCTATATCGCCGCGCATCCTCCCCCAGTCTTGGCGGCATCCGCGCGTGGCCCCGTTAATGTACCGTGGGAGGCGTGGGGCCCACACGGCGCGCATGTCGTGCGCGCCGCAGACCAACCGTACATCATCCGTCCGTCGTGCGCCTGTGGTATGCGCGTCCTAGGCGCATCCTTGAGCAAGAAATCCGTGGTCGTGACGGACTACCACCCTGGGCGCGTCGCGCGCAGTGCCAACCTCGACGTCGCCGCGCGGGTGCGTGCACGCACACTAAGCACATTCTCGGAGATCCCGCAGGGGACCCAATCACGACCCGCGCCATTGGTGTGCGTCAGGAAGGAGGTACCGCTGCCGAAAGAACTGCAGGAGGCATCGGAGAGCCCGTGGACGATGTTGTGTGAGGACGCGTTGCTGGCGTTTGAGGTGAGTGGTGGTGTTCATGTCACCCGTCATCGACGGATATTGCTGATCGGTTGAACGGCTACTGGGGTGATATGACTGTGCAGTACGTCCCGGACGGCTTCGAAATCAGCAGGGTGTTTGCGTACACGTTCTGATATATATATATATATATATAGGCGGTGTATGACGGCATTGATCAAGATGCGAAACAAGAGACAAGAATTCAATCCAGCCATCTTGTCCCGTTATGGCGGATGGATCCAAAGTCGTAATTTCAAAGGCTTGTTATATCGTATACGTAGATGACCTTATTGAATTATATATACTATAGTATCGTCGATCTTCCTGTCCGAAGGGCTCAGATTTAGTGGTAGCGTGCCAAATTTGGTATCGATTCGACTTTGCCAACGGCAGATTTTGGTGAGTACAATTGCGGACGCGGACGTTGCGCTAGGTGCGCATGCTCCTCGGAGCTCGGGCAAAATCGTTCTGGCCTTATCGGCTGTGGTCTCTTGGTTGCCTGCCTTTCCGGTTCGTGTTTGACCTGTAAACTTCGTCTGTGATCTGCGGAGGGGCAGATGCGATATCTGCAATCCCATGCGTGCCGAACTCGCGATGTTGGTCGATTTTTTTTGTCGTCGCTACGACTTTCCTTTGCTTCCGTGTGTTTCATAGTCTCATCAACTTGGTGATACTGTAGTAGACACTCAGGCTGTATCTACTTAAAAACTATTTTGTACAGGTAAGCATAAACGCGAGCGCGAGCGAACAAACCAAGCTCGGAAGCAAGGTGAAGAGGGGTCGGGTGTGAAGGGGTTATTCGTTTCTACTACGTCTCGGCAATCCTCTGAACTTCCTCTTCTCACTAAAACGTGCGTCGAAGGCCATATCCTCTGGGTCTATGCACCATCGCGTCGCGCGCTGCGTCAAGAGAGCGTAGCGTCATAAGTTTACGGTATTACGGACGATCGAATTGGACTACTGTATAACTTGTTCTGATATCGAGGTAGAAATTTTCGAATCGTAATGTCTTATCATCGAACTATTAACCATTAATAATTGATTATGGAACTTGTCGATTACGATGCAAATTAAATAAGCCATGATTATAAAGCCCTGAGTGAGATTGCGAGGGTGGACGTGCCAGTGGATACGGCCTCAGTTGCCCTGCTCCCTGCCCGTCCGTCCGAATCAGTCCGTGGATGGTTTAATCCCGAACCACCCAAATCTACCCGACGTTGGGCTCACTTTTCGTACGCAAAGCTCGTTCTGCGCAGGATTCCACCAAGCAAGCCCACCTGAGAACGTCATGTCCGAGTTTTTCCACGAGGCTGGGACCCTGTTCCATCTATCGCCCCTTCCCGCCGATATCTTTCCTCAGCTTCCAGGAGAGCTTCTTATAGAGATCCTTTTGTGCCTTGATCCTCGATCAATCTCCGCGTGCAATCAGGTAGTCACTACGTAGTTAAAAAACCTCATATCAGTCTTACATCTCGCTCTGTCGTTGCAGACATGCCGTACCCTGCGACGCGCCATAGCCGACAGTATGCTGCTGCAATATGACCTCGCCCTGTTCCAATGTGGTATGCTTGACGGCCCACGAATCGACCGAGATCACAACGCCCAGCTACACCGATTGCTGACGGATGACGCTGCGTGGAGGCAGCTCAAGTGGACGAACATGACCCAAATGATCATGACGCCCCTCACTGGCACTGGGTCAATCTACCCGAAGGCCATTTCGGGCAACACGGTGGTTTTCTACCCGTCCGATCCTGGCCTCCATAGCGGCTTCAGGCTGGTCATGCAGCAATTCCCGTCGGCACTCCGCGGGACAGAGATTCGACAGTGGGAGCTCCAGTTCCAAGTCACGTTCGAGCACGAAACGCTCCTTGATTCCTCGCAGGACCTGATCATCTTCCTCGAGTGTGATTCCTTGTGCGTTTATTTTTTTCTTTCTTTCGTTGCCCTTATCGACGCTTTGCGCACGTGATGACGTCTCACAACCAGCATTCCGGGACACACGGTAACATACATCACAGCATACCACGTGTATAGCATGACCACAGGGCAACCCCATCCGCTTGCCGCAAACCAAGGTTACCTCGAAGTTCCAGATGGGCGGATGATCCGTGCTGGTGAGTCAGGCTTTTGTGGGGATTACATAGGCGCTACGGCCTACACATCGGACGGATCCACGCACCTCATGTGGAATTGGAAAACAGGCGCAGTCAAAGTGGATGCGGTGAACCTTGACTTTTTCTTCCGGCCGTTCCGACGTTCATACCGGTCGTATTACACCAGCCTCTGCTGACACCTCCACTGGACATCAGATCAACCTTCAGCTTTCTCGACAGACATCACATCCTTGTTGGGTTCATCTGGACGAGCGAGTCGCAACCGAGGGATCTGCTCGTGTGCGCTTTGCACCAGCAGGACCTTTCCGAGGATGGCCTGATCGACGCAGTGCCGACGTTCCTCTTCAGCATACCGAAAAAGCTCAAACGGCGAGACTTTTGGGACATCTTCACGCACCGCAACGCGATCAACCTTCGTCCAGAGCACGCTCCGCTCGGGGGATACTTTGACAACGACCCCGACGACCAACTCGTCGTGATCGAGATGGCCAGCCGCCAGTACATAGCGTCCGGGGAGCCCGACCCGGCCATGACCGTGTACATCCCCGCGCGCGCGATGCTCCGCTGCATCGCCACCTACGCGCCCGTGTGCACGGCACCCACGCCGACCGCCACGATCGCGGTCGCCCTTTCCTGGGAACAGTGGGGCGAGGGCCGGGCGCTGCTCGTAAAGCGATTCGACCACGAGCGCCGTCTGAAGATGTTCTCGCGCGTGTGCGGCCTGCGCCATGTCGCGCGCCATCCCCACGTACGCCAGGACGGCAAGACCGTCGTTCGCGTGATAGACTTCCATCCGTGCCGTGCGATGCGCAGCGTGGGCGCGCTCAACCCGTCGGGCGGACTCGGCGCGCGGCCCATCCATGCGGTGGTCGAGGTGCCGCTGCCGGAGGAGGTGCAGGGCATAGCCCCGAATTTGATCGCGACTGTGCTCTGTCAGGATGCGCTACTCATTTTTGAGGTGCGTCTGGCTATTGTCCTTTTCCGTTGCGTGTGTGTGTGTGGGCGCGCGCGCACGGGTTTTTGGGAAGCTGCTGGTTTTGTTGACTTTGGGAATTTTCTTTTGTCCCTAGCGTTCGAGTGCGAACATCGGAGGTGTGAAGAAGCTCTTAGTGTGTTCCTTCTAGGGGGCTCATGCCGTCAGTTGATGGACGGATGCAGGACGGATAGAGATATCGACGCCCGTATCAGGACGTGTTGGCCTGCTTTACGTAGTGCTCTTGTTGTCTTCCACCCGCATCTCCATTCGAGTATTTCCATATCTCTTGTCCCATGTATACATAGACTTTTTCCTCGCCCACGCACCGTATCCGAGTCGTACATATTAATGCTGTTCCATCCGTTCATCAGTAATTATGCAAATTAGTTTCTGGTGGTTGCTCAACCCAGGCAACCACCAAAACCGGCAAAAACCGGCAAAAACATGGAAACCTTGACACTTGGGAAACTTGTATAATTATGTCCTACTTTCTGGAAACCTCTTGAGGGACGAGGTACGAGAAACCGGGAAGTAGTTGAAATCTTATTATTGTAGATGGAGCGCCTATGCACCAGCGTTATAGTTTACGGTATTATGGACGATCAATATCCCAATGATATATTATAGCTTGTTAAGCTTGGCCGTGATAATTATATAATATCGAGGTAGAAATCCTCGAATCGTAATGTCTTACTGTATCATCGAATTATTAACCATTCATAATTAATAAGCCATGATTATCAGGCCTTCGCAAATTTTGCGACCACACTTGGTTAGTGAAATCCCTTCTCGCACGCACTTTGGGCCATGAAGTGTATGAATTCGGTACAGTACAGATAACTAAGTCCGAATTTAAGAACAGTCAATCAGAAAAGAAATGCAGGAACTAGAAGAGAGTTAGGGATGCCCTTGGCCTGACTTGTCTTTTTAGCCCCTTAAAAAATTGAGATTTAGGATGATACGACGGGACTGGTCTAGGGCCGAGCGCTTGTGCACTGGCAAGATTGTGGGGTGGACGTGGATGTGGCCCCAGCTGCCCTGCTCCCCGCCCGTCCGTCTAAGTAAGTCCATGAATAGCTTAATCCCGAACCACCCAAATCCACCCGACGTTGAGCTCACTTTTCGTACGCAAGGCTCGTTCCGCGCAGGATTCCACCAAGCAAGCCCACCTGAGAACGGTCATGTCCGAGTTTTTCCACGAGGTTGGGACTCCGTTCCATCGATCGCCCCTTCCCGCCGATCACTTTCCTCGGCTTCCCGAGGAGCTTCTGGTAGAGATTCTTCTGTGCCTCGATGCTCGATCAATCTCCGCGTGCAATCAGGTACGTAGTCTAGGTAGTTAAAAAATCTCATATCAGTCCCTCCTACATCCGTCGCTGTCGTTACAGACATGCCGTACCCTGCGACGAGCCATAGCCGACAGTATGTTGCTGCAATACGACCTCGCCCTGTTCCAATGTGGTATGCTTGACGGCCCACGAATCGACCGAGATCACAACGCCCGGCTACACCGATTACTGGTCCACGACGCCGCGTGGAGGCAGCTCGAGTGGACGAACATGACCCAAATGACGCACCTCACTGGGTCAATTCACCCGACGGCCATGTCTGGCAACACGGTGGCCTTCATACCGTTCGGTCCTGGCCTCCACAGCGGCTTCAGGCTGGTCATGCAACAATTCCCGTCGGCACTCCGCGGGACAGAGATTCGACAGTGGGAGCTCCAGTTCCAGCTCACCTTGGTGCACGAAACGCTCCTTGATTCCTCGCAGGACCTGATCATCTTGCTCGAGTGTGATCCTCTGTGCGTTTATTTTTTTTCTTCCTTTCGTTGCCCCTATCGACGTTTTGCGTACGTGATGACGTCTCACAACGAACAGTTCGGGATACACCACAACATACCGCGTGTATAGCATGACCACAGGGCAACCCCATCCGCTTGCCGCAAACCAAGGCTGCCTCGAAGTTCCAGATGGGCGGATGATCAGTGCCGGTGGCTCGGGCTTTTGTGGGGATTACATAGGCGCTACGGCCTACAACCCGTCGGACAGATCCACTTGCCTCCTCATGTGGAATTGGAAAACAGGCGCAGTCAAAGTGGATGCGGTAAGGAGAAACCTTGACTTTTTCTTCCGGTCGTTCCGACTTTCATACTGGTTGTATTACATCAGCCTCTACGGACACCTCTATTGGGCGTCAGACCAACCTTCAGCTTTCTCGACAGACATCACATCCTCGTTGGGTTCCTCTGGACGAGCGAGTCGCAGCCGAGGAATCTGCTCGTGTGCGCTTTGCACCAGCAGGGCCTATCCGGGGATGGCCTGATCGACGCAGTGCCGACGTTCCTCTTCAGCATCCCGAAAAGGCTTAAACGGAGAGACTTTTGGGAGATCCTCACGCACCGCAACGCGATCAACCTCCGTCCAGAGCACGCCCCACTCGAGGGCTACTTTGACAACGACCCCAACGACCAACTCATCGTGATCGAGGTGGCCAGTCGCCAGTACTACACGGCATCCGAGAGGCCCGACCTAGCCATGACCGTGCACATCCCCGCGCGCGCGATGCTCCGCTGCATCGCCACCTACGCGCCCGCGCGCACGGCACCCACGCCGCCCGCCACGATCGCGGCCGCCTTTTCCTGGGAAGAGTGGGGCGAGGGCCGCGCGCTGCTCGTAAAGCGATTCGACCACGAGCACCGCCTGCAGACGTTCTCGCGCGTGTGCGGCCTGCGCCACGTCGCGCGCCATCCCCTCGTGCGCGAGGACGGCAAGACCGTCATTCGCGTGACGGACTTCCATCCGCGCCGTGCGATGCGCAGTGTGGGCGCGCTCAACCCGTCGGGCGGACTCGGCACGTCGCCCATCCATGCGGTGGTCGAGGTGCCGCTGCCGGAGGAGGTGCAGGGCATAGCCCCGAATTTGATCGCGACTGTGATCTGCCAGGATGCGCTACTCATCTTTGAGGTGCGTCTGGCTATTGTCCTTTTCCGTTACTTGTGCGTGCGTGCGCGCACGCACGGGTTTTTGGGAAGCTGTGTTGACTTTTGAGAATTTTTCTTGTCCCTAGCGTTCGAGTGCGAACACCGAAGGCGTAAAGAAGCTCTTAGTGTGTTCCTTCTAGGGGGCTCATGCCGTCAGTTGATGGACGGATGCACGGACGGATATAGATATATTGACGCCCGTATTAAAACCGTGTTGGCCTGATGCATTGCATACAGTCATCCATAGCTTTATGGAATATCGGGGTCAATGGACCAAACGACTCCGACGGCCGCATTTTTGGTCAAATCGCTTCGGACTTTTTGTAATATCCAATGTATAGCTCCCATGTACATCTCTTTAAAATTTATAGAGATACAGTGAATAGATGTTGCGGGAGACTCGTTTCTTTTTCTTTTTGGCAAAAACTGAAATTTGATGAACAAATACTGATAAGAAATGCTGTGATTTTTTACCAACTTTTCGTGGCCACATACAAATTACATGCTATATAGTGAACCTCAGATAATCATCTCAAAGGTAGCAATGCGGGATTCCAAGATATTCACAAAAGAATGCCGAATGAGTTGATATCAGTGCTCCGTAGGGTCACATGATGACAAGGACAACGGCGATCCGCCTCCGCCATCCTCCCGTGATCATGATCGGGGCCTCTCCTAATTAGGAAACTCACGCTGATATGACTGGTCCATTGACCTCGTTTTGGCTGATAACGACTTTTTGCACTGATTCCTTCATCGCGATAACAGTTCTTAATTGCCCACTAGGTAGTTTACTCATATGACTAAAATGTTGTCTATTCAAATTGCCCTGCTACAACAGGATCCCGAAGGTCAAAAAGATTTGAGTGGTCCAAAGAGCTCTTGTTGCCTTCCACCCGCGTCTCTATTTCCATATCTCCCGTCCCATGTATGCATAGACCTTTGTCCCCTCGCCCATGCACCGTATCAGTCGTACATGTGATGACAATTAATGTTGCACCATCCGTTGTGCAGCGTGCACGACTGTCGCCGAGTCGGTCGAAACATGACCCTTCCTTCTACTTGGGATGACGTCACCACGGTCCCAACATGTCACGTTCTTGGCTGCTGTGATTCATAGTGGCAAACGCGCATGGCGAGTGGAAAGTTTTTGCCATGGCCGAAATGAGGACGACTGACGAGATGTCGTAGATTTTATATGGCCAGCTGCAAACCGTACACAACACATGTGGCATACATGAGCGCAAGGAGGTACGTAGCCATGACCTTACGTGCATATAAGTAAGAAGCACAACACAAAAGAGCAAGATACGCCAGAAAGAACCAATAAGTGAAACTATGTTAATTCAGGGTAGATGAAGCGAACGAAGGTGGTCCGTTAATCAAGATTTTTTGGGCGACTCATGATCTTAGCTGCATACGCCGCCAGAAGTTCCCGAGCATATTGATCGCATCGTAGGGATCATGAGCGGCGCCCGCGCCGTCCTCGAAGTTGAATGACCCGGGCATACGCAGTTCAACCTCGTCATCTTCCGTGTCTCCCTCAGCGGCCTCATCAGAATCGTCGGCATGGTGAGGCGCGGCGCCGTGTACCTCAAGGTAGGGAACCTGGGACACGGGCTGTAGGGGCGTCCTCGCTCCAGACGCATCCTGCGCCTTCTCAGTCTCGACCTTGGCTTGGTTGGGCAATGAAAGAAAAGAAGACGAAGACGACGACATCGTCGGAGTTTTTGCTACCGCAGCTGCTGACACTATCGTCGCCAGGTCAGGCCGCGGCCTATGACGGTCTGGAGATGGCACCTCCAGGTGCTGAGGGGAGTCCGGTTTCGGTCGCCACTCTGCCGCACTGTCGTTGTCGTCGTTGTCGTCGTCGTCGTCGTCGTCACTGCTCTGCGGTCTACTCTGGCTCCTGGCTCCATTCGCGAGACGCGATGCGAGGCGCGCGGCACCGATCGCATGGCGCCAGCGAGCTCGTGGGTCGAAGTTCTCGCGCAGGCCGGAGAGGTCGTGCTGGGTCGAGGGAGCGGTCGTGAGCCAAGAATGCGCCAGCGCCTGCTCTGCCGTGGGACGCTGAGCCGGATTGGGGTTCAGCAGGGTCTGGACGAAGCCCTTCGCTATTGGCGAACGAAATGAGAACAGTTTCACGTAGTCATTTATAGCTCTCGACTTACCCTCGTTGGATACGTTCTTCCAGTATCGTTCGTGGAATTGTATCTTGGCCTCTGTTGTCTTCCGGAAGAGCTCTTTCGGGTCGTCTGAGGGGAAAGGTGTGTATCCGCAAAGGAGGACGTAGGTAATGATCCTGAAACAGGCAGTCAGTATTTCTTCAACTGCAAGAGATTAAGGAGTAGTACCCCACAGCCCAGATATCGACAGGCTTGCCGTGCCCCTTAAGGTTAAGAACTTCTGGCGCCACGTACCCCAAACTCCCTGCGAGAGACGTGAGCTGCTCCTCAGAGGAATGTAGATGCTTCGCACTGCAATTACGGGGCGCCGTGTCAGATCGATCGTTCATTTATGAACAGCGGAGGAAAGGGGCTTACATGCCAAAGTCGGCGATGACGATGTCCGACGATGGGTCCTTCGTACGGTACAAAATGTTCTCTGGTCTGCCCAAATGCCCGATCCATCAGGACCGAGGTCTCGCCGAAATTGGATCAGAGGGGAGTGACATACTTGAGATCCCGGTGCACGATATCGTGGTCGTGCAAGTACTTTACAGCAGACAATATGGACCTTCATAAACGCTTATGACGCACGGTGACGCTTTGTTGTGGAGTACAGTGACGTACCGAAGTAGAGTAACGGCATCTTTCTCAGTGAACCGTCCTCGCTGGCTGATGCGATCAAAGAGCTCGCCGCCGACAGCAAGCTCGAAAGAGAGGTAGTACTTTTGCCGCGATTCGAACCACTCGTAGAATTTGACCTGGGCGGCATTAGCGATCACGCGTCAGAGATGGGGACCCACGCACGATATTTGGATGATCCAGTCCCTTGAGGACTTCCATCTCGCTCCAAACGCTCGCTTCGTTCCCCTTGACTTTCTTCTTCGGAATTACTTTCAGTGCGACCTCGCGCGTGATACCGGGCGATTCATTGCCGGTGCCGCGGTTTGTGTGGGCGGAAAAGAATGACCCCACTGTGGACGTGGAGATTGGAGGAGAGGACTTGGAGGCGGGAGATGGGGAGGTGCTTCGAGATGAAGATGCGTCGGCAGCCGCGCGCTCGACGGCGTTCAGCCGCTCCGATGGGACGTGCCATGTCGCACGCTACAGCACCACAATAGGGTCGGTTATGAACATCGGCCGGGGCACGTGCACGAGGACATATATGTAGCTCGCACCATGACTTTTCCAAACGCCCCAGTTCCCAGTACATTATGGATCTCATATTGCTTTTTCTTATTGGCCGACGGAGGCTGGGGTAAGACCTTCTGGGAGACGAGCGAGAACATGGCGTGCTAGCTCAGTGGATTGACGCAATCGATGGACTTGACAGAGCTAAATGGTGAGAAGGCAACGCGGGGGGGGGGGGTTATAGGGGTATTCCGTTGCTGGGTTTCGAGAGGACGACTTGTGAGGTGTAACCCAACCTTTTCGCCAAGCCAATTTCGCCAAGCCAATTCTGAATACGGTAATCTCGGCACAAATACCAAATCCAGTATTCAGTTCCTGGGTCGTCTTGCTCCGCGACGTAACTCTACAGATAAATGGCAGCGCCACCCGTGCTGGCCATCTGCACACTCCCCATCTACTGTACTGTACGATACCTGTCTCTGAAGAGTTGACTGCAATCTGAAATGCAAATCTCTTGATGGGATCAGGTACGTCGGGCTATAGGTTGCCAGATGACCGAAGCGATGATACGTGTCTGCCCAGCGATCCTCTAGATTCAGATCTGATTCCGGGCATGCATCACACTATTAGCTACCCTTTCTCGTCGTCGGTGTTGGATGTACGGGGCGGAGCTGATAAGAATTGAAGTCAACATCAGGACTCGTCCGTCCGCGCCATCGTGGTGGTCGACGTATTCAGCGTTAAACTCGGAATTCATCAGGAACATGTCGTCGCTGCCTGACGTACGCTGCGGCACGTATCGAGCTTAGGTCGCGCGCTTTGGTGCGGGCGAGACGTTACAACCGGCGAGTCATCTCAACAGGAAACACTTCCACATTCCCATGAATCCAGGAGCAAGTGTCGTCCGTGCCGTACGTGACTGTGATTCCTGGAGCCCGGCGCAAATCGCTATCACCCACCTCTTGTGAACCCCCCACTGAATTAGAAATCACAAGTCAGCAATCAGTCTAACGCGATAGAGATGTCTTTTCCATAGCCTAAACGATGCACGATGGCGACTTTGTAGGACGGTACAATAATAATAAGATAATCTTACAACTTTGCTTTGTACCTTGGCGATTCCTCCAAATTATCATACGTGATCTTCTGCTTACGCTTAGTGGCAGCAGCGGACTCGCTGAGATCCTGCAAAACACCCACGTCAATGAGCAGATACATGCAGAAAGTAGACACTAGGGGTAGTGACTAGTACCTTGCTCTGAAGAGCGAACGCCGCCCACGTCGCCTGGTACTCAAGTGCCTCTTCCATTCTATCGCACAGCCATATCGGTCAAACAGCATTACTTTTCCCCAAGGAACGGGATATGGAGACGCACGAATGATCGAGCGCATGCGCAATGAACCGTTTAACGCCGACGACCGCGACGGGGCTCTTGCTCGCCACGAGCTCCG
>QLOS01004282.1:0-19227 GCA_003313725.1 Russula sp. MG48 | reverse complement strand
AGGAGCAGCTGAACCTGATACAGACGCTACTAGAGAGGCATAGACCTTAGGTTGAGTGGAGGATGACCACAACCTTGCACCACAGCATTACCAGACGGTACACAAGAATCTACACATCTAGAACCCATCATGACCCTCATCCCCATTCCTACCGACATCCCCTCACCCCTCTCCTCCACCACGACAATCCCAGAGTTCAATGGGAACCCTTGCTGCGCAGAAACATTCATTGCTAAGTTTGCGGTGTACTGTGAAGAAAAGAAGAACTCAGATGTCATCAAAAACCCTACAAAGCGTGTTTACCTGGCCCTATCATATATGCGTGGTGCGCATATACAGGACTGGGTGGACGCAATGTACAACTGGGTGGATAACAACACCTACCACGACACGGATGAAGCCAACTGGGATTACTTCATCCACGAGTTCAAAGATGCCTTCCTAGAAGAGTCAGAAGGAAGCGACACAGAAGAAGAAGACGAAGGAGAACCAGACGACGCAGCCTGGGACAAGGTGTACGAAAGAAGACAGAA
Organism: Russula sp. MG48; assembly: GCA_003313725.1. NCBI lineage: Eukaryota > Fungi > Basidiomycota > Agaricomycetes > Russulales > Russulaceae > Russula > Russula sp. MG48. The sequence goes on along the minus strand of QLOS01004282.1, from coordinate 18,694 downwards.
TGACACAGAAAGGGTGGACCTTGCTAGGGTCACCAAGAAAGCACACCAGATACAGAAGAAGCTCGACAGCACAGAGCGCGTAGGCAAGACTATGGCACCTATGGCGGTGCGCAGAGCCACACGGCTAGGAAAGACCAAGACAGAGTGGAGGGAGTACCTCCAGCAACAAGAAGAAGAAGCAGAAGAGGTGGAAGACCTCTACGCATGCATCCAGGCCCTGAGCAATGGGGCAAGAAAGAAACTCATGAAGAAGTTGCTGATACGCCAGAAGCCAGCCAGAAGGACAGTCAAGAAAGAACCAAGGCCCACGCGCGAACGTTGGGCATTCGACACCCTAGAGGACACCCCAGATATGGCCCCCGCGATGCCATGGCCCACTGGTGGCCAATGGGAAGCCATGGGGAACGCATCAAACTGGCAGACAGTCATCCGAGCAATGCAGATGAAGCAAGGACGATGCTTCCAATGCAATAAGAAGGGACACATCGCGGCACGATGCACGAACACAGAACAACCTCCTAGATATGAGGCTAAACTATCTGAGCGCAGTAAGTACAGCGCAGGAAAGAAGACCAGACCTCCTCGGCAGGAGGCTAAACTGCCAGAGACTAAAGCTGCCTGGGAAGGCGAGGAGAAGTGCGAGCGCATTTCTGGAGCATGCCTAGAGGACCCCAACAGCTTGAAGATCCCTGTGCATGTATGCAAGGGAGACAAGACCATGACAGTACTGACTACAGTGGACAGCGGTGCCACTAGGTGCTTTATTGACCAAGACACCTTTGGACGAATTGGCATGGACGCCACACCCCTGACAGAACCAAAGCGAGTAGAAAATGTGGACGGCACAGCAAACATTGGAGGCAATGTCACGCACGCCGCCATCATGACAGTGAAGCAAGGGGACAAGAAGCTAAACCTCCCCTTCCTGATTACGAAGCTAGGAGGAGACCGAATGATCTTTGGTTTCCCCTGGTTTGAATCCTTCAACCCAGAATTCGATTGGACTGTGCCTGCGGTCCTAGGAGGCGACTGGACACTCTCCCCAGCCAAGGGGAAGGGTAAAGAATTGGACACAGTCGACGCGGTGCAATGCCGCACCACAAGAGTCACCACAGCAGACAAGGGCAAGCAGCGAGCCCAAGAAATGCCCAAAGAACCAGAACCAGTGATCAAGAGAGTGGCAATGCCTGCGCTCTCTTGGGAAAGACAAGTAGTCTTCGATGAAGTGGAGACCTACAAGTATGAGGTGGATCGATCCGCCAGACAACTGGGAAGTGCGCGCATCATCGGCGCAATCAAAGAATACAGGCAGAAGTGCAGAGACTGGGTCACAGTCTACAGAACAGTGCGGGAACGGCGCAGCACCCCGCCCACATATGCAGAAGGATCCACCACAGCCTACGCCACTATGAAAGGCACCACAGAAGAATGGAATGCCGTCGCAGATGCACAGGAAGAGGTGCATGCGGCAGGCAAGGTCTTGGCAGACCTGAATGCGTACCAACGCCTACGACCCTTCTTGGATCCCAAGTCTAAGACCAATGCAGACTTGCGGGATGTCTTGCTTCGCGCAGACAAGAACTGAAGGATAGAAGATTTGTCCTGGGTATGACTCTAAACTACAGCCAAGCTCGTCCTCAGTAGCGACGTTAAACTGCTTGAAGATCCCCTGTGTCTGGAAGACGCTACTGGCCGTACAGGTATAATCGAGACCTGGGGGAGCGGCAAGAACTTGAACCTGAACAGAACAGAAGAGGAACCACCCTGAGCAGTGGTGTAAAAAGGCTTAGAAAGAACCCCTGCACCTGAGAGAGGTGCTATTGACCGTACAGGCAGAACTGAGGCCCGGGGGAGCAGTGCACTCGAATGGAACAGAAGAAGAACGTCCTCAGTAGCGACGTTAAACTGCTAAGGAAGAAGTCCTGGGGAGGACTCTAATTGAAACCCAAGAATGCAGAAGTCGCCCTGGTCAAAGGCGCAAAACTGAAGCCAAGAAGAACCCCTGCATCTGGAAGGCGCTATTGACCGTACAGGCAGACTTGAGGCCTGGGGGAGCGGTAACCCACAAGAAGAAGTGAACAAGCAGACATGAAGTTCGTACTGGACACCCCAAGCAGTGGTGTAAAAAGGCTTAGAAGGATCTTCGCGCACACACTAGTGCATGCGCAGAAGCGACCCACCGAGACTGGCCCCAAGTAGCAAGGGCTCTACACTCCAGGCGGAGGTCAGGCGGCAACAGAAAGCCCAGGCGACCACCAGGCGGATGAAGGCCTGAGGACTGAAGACCAGCCAAGAGTGGAGGAATGATTGAAGCCCTCCTAACATGAGGAGATAAACTGTCACGAAGAACCAAGCCCTCCAGGCAAGAGGAGTTAAACTGCCATCGACACAACCTTTGGAGCAACGTTGTGGACAACCAGAGAAGAATGCAACATTAGGTCTAGGACTATCTAGCCTACCTACGACGTTGTGGACAGCTACCTTAAGAAGGGGGTAATGTTACGATCGCGCTGCCTTTGCGCACTGACCCAGCCATTGCACAGTCTCTGGGACTTGCAGCTGGTTACCTGACAAGACAAGGATGGAATCAGGACCTCCCTGGGAGGCCCTACAGTGAATGAAGACTGGCTACACTACGGACATTGGTATGGACATTGAACTGGACTGATTAGGAAGGAGCTCCTAGCCTCATGCTACGAGCGCATGGTTGTGGTACCCACATGGCACCTGCAGGTGCAGGCATGCAGCACATCACCTCGGCACATCACAGCACGCTAAAGGCGTGTTCCCTAGGTCCTAGGGTGTAGTGCAGACGTGTTCCGGCGTGGATGCAGGCCGCGCGTCCTTACGATAACGATTTCTTAGCTGATTGGACACTTGGACTGACCCTTGACATCATACTGTACGCACGTCCATCAGATTGACCTAGAACGCTGCCGCGCCCTTATGGCGTGTGCTCTGGACTCTTATGACGACATGGGCCCTATGCCCTGACACTTACGCGTCCCTCTTGATAGGGGCCTGACTGATTTACTATAAGTAGTACGCATTTCTGTCTTGTAGCAGACAGACTCGACCTCTTCAATAATACAGCCTACTGAACCTTGGAATCCCTGCAGTGGGAAGCACCCCAAGGCTAGAACGAACCAGAACAGACCTTCAAGGACCACCAGTACACTCCGCTCTTTGCTCTATCACTCTTTCTCCTCCCTTGTATTCAGGGAACCTTTGGTCTTGAACCCCTTGCGCTTGTGCACTCATTTGTGCTTGCGCCACTTGTGCATTAGTGCACCTCTGTTGGCCTACGTCTTGTGCCATTGTAAACAAGAGAAGAACCTTATTCAAACGTCCACAGTGCACGCAGCACTACTACGAAGCAGGACTTGGGCTGAACCAAGTCATCGATAAGCAAGTCGCTTAGAACGCCCAAGGCTGAGCGTAACAATCGGTGTGGACTATGGTCTGGTGCTGGCTTCCCCCCACGTAAGGTCGCCAAGTGGTGAGCGCGATGACCACCGCGTACATCTCCTTGTCGTAAATGTCCCAGTTTCGCTGAGTGGCGTCTAGGGTTTTCGATAGGAACGCGACTGGGTGATTTTTGCCGTGTTCGTCCTTTTGGTGGAGCACCGCTCCGACCGTGTAGTTTGAGGCATCCGTGTCGATGGTGAAGGGTAAGTCAAATCGTGGTTGATGTAGTACTGGAGCCGTTGTGACTGCGTCTATGAGTGCCTCGAAGGCTTCTTGGCATTCCGGGGTCCAATTGAACCCCTCTCCTCGTGCGCTCTGGGCGATGAGTTGATTAAGAGGCGTGGCAATGACACTGAAGTTCCGGATATACATGCGGTAGAAGTTGAGGAACCCAATGAACAACCGAACTTGTTTGGTCGTGGTCGGGACCTTCCAATCTTTGACCCCTGCCACCTTGACCGGGTCCATCGCGATCGTATCTGGGGTTATAATCACCCCAAGATACTCGACTCGCGTCGCCTCAAAGAGGCACTTTTGTGGTTTGAGGTAGAGGTCGTGGTTCTCGAGTACGGTGAGTACCGTGTGCACTACTCGTCGGTGAAGAGGGACATCATTTGGGGTGTGGATGAGGATATCATCCATATACACGGTTACGTATCCTTCGTTAATCAGTTCTCTGAAGATGTGATTCATCATCGCTTGGAAGGTTGCCGGGGCATTGGTGAGTCCAAAAAACATCACCAGGGGTTCGAAGAGTCCTCGACTCGTTTTGAAGGCTGCCTTCCCTTGGTCCCCTTCTCAGATTCTGATGTTATTATAGCCCCATTGTACGTCCAATTTCGTGAAGAGTCCTGATCTGCCCCCAGGTACTCGTGTCAGTCGGTCCATGAGTTCTCTAATCAGTGGGAGTGGGGTCACGTCCTGGATGGTCCAGGAGTTTAGTTTGCGGTAGTCCTGGATGGGGCGGTAGGTCCCGTCTTTCTTCAGTATGCAGAAGACTGGGGACACGTATGGCGACTTGGAGCGTCGAATCCTCCCAATCCTGAGGTTTTCCTCGAGGAATTGTTGCTGAGCTTCATCTTCCTTGGGTGTCAGTGGGTAGATTTTGCAGTCGATGGAGGATGGTGCGTCAGGTTTGAGTTCGATGGCGTGGTCCCATGGCGTGGACCCTGGGAAGCGTTGTGCTGCTTCGTCATTGAATACGCGGGCGTGGTTGTGATATTGGGCAGGGACGATTTGGTCCCATGCCTTCTTCAGTTGGGTGTTGGCTGCTTGGGCTAGTTGTTGTGCTACCGTCGTCTTTGCTAGGCATACCATCAACTGGTCTCCTCGCTGTAGGATCAGTGGGTTGTGAATGGTGATAGCTTTCATCCCCGCGACGGGTGTGCTCGTGGTGATTGCTTGGGCCGCAGCTCCGGTGGTCCTCAATATCACTTTGGCCGGAAGCGTGCCCTCCTTCCAGTTGGGTCGTGGGTTGGCTGCGGCGAACCACGGGTAGCCTAGTACGATGTAGTCGCCATCCATGTGAGCAATGTAAAACCTCAGAGTGTGAGGGGTCATCCCCATCACTACCTCCAGGTCGGTGTAGTGGGTAATGTCACCCCCTTGGTTTGGTGTTCCGTCGGCATTTTTTAGTCGTCGTGGCATTGGTAATAGTTTCATTCCCAAGCGGTGTTGTTCGATAAATTGTTGACTCACGAAGCATTCCGTGGCTCCACTGTCTAGGAATGCTAGGAGATCGGCCTTCTTCAGTGCGGTGTGAAACGAGACTGGAATTCGCATAGCGTTGACTCGGGGTAAAAATACATCGCGCTGAAACATAGCTCGAGCAAAGGCCGTCTTGCTCAAGCCTGACCAAAATCCTCTTCTCCGCATATCTGCCCCCACTTGGTCGCTAACTCTTGGTACTCCTCCTCTCCTAGTCCTCTTATGAATGCTAGGACCGCGTCCTGGGATAGGGGCGTCGTCTGCCCGCTGTTCCCTGCTTCGGGTTGTTCCGTGGTGGTTGTCTGAGCGCGTTTCATCTCGAGACGTTGAGTGGGTTTCTTTGGGCATGCGCGGGAGATGTGCCCCTGAGCCTGGCAGAAGTAACAACGTCCTTCTCGTCGGCATCGCTCCTTGTCTGCTTCGGTAACGGCCTTGTGTGCCGCGTCTACCTGCATGGCGTCGGGGTCAGGTCGGCGTGACTCGCGCCTTGGGTTGAACTGTCCTCGAAGGTTATGGTTGGGGATAAAGAACGGCCGCAGAAGTCCCCCTTGCGGAGGTCTATTCCCTGCGGCAGTCTTCTTCTGGGCGAAGAAGGCTTGTTGGTGGGGCTCAAGTGCAGTGAGGATCGCGGTTCGTTTTTGTGCCACGGCCTTCCAGTCCACCCAGTTCCGTGGTTGATCGAAGTTCATGCAGTTATCGAGTACCTTGATGTTAAGGCCTCATTTGAATTTTTCGAGGACTGCCGGATCATCCTCCTGGTACTGGGCCTTCCTGGCCCATTCCGCGAAGCGGGTGATGTAGTTGTCGATGTCCATGCTCTGCATCTTGAGCTTATCTAGTTCTGCGGCAGCTCGGTATTGTTGATTGGTGTCAGTCCAGTCCTGGACGAAATTCTGTTTGAATTGCTCCCACACGTTTGGCAGTGGGGGCATTGGTACGGGATTGCCCATGATCCATTCCTCTTGTGACCTTTTCCACTCAGCGACGGCGGGGCCGCGAATGTAGGTCAGGGCGTGGGCAACTTTTCGATATGGGTCTGCTATGATGGGTGCGGCTTGGTTGAGATACTGGTACAATTTGAGTGCGTGCATGAATTCGTCGGCGCCGAGGCAGTCTCCGTTGAATATGGGGGGCTCCTTCCCTTCGAGTTTACCGTTGACCGGGCCGCCAGGTGCGGCAGCTGCTTGTTGTGCTGGTTGACCAGGTGGGGGGCCTCCGCCTCCGCCACCTCCTCCTGCTGGGGGTTGATACGGTGGGGCTGGGCCTGCGCCACCGCCGCCACTGCCACCGCCACCGCCACCGCCACCGCCACCGCCACCGCCACTGGGGACCGTGCGTGCGAGCGTGGCAGTCTGCGTGGGTGTGAGTGTAACTGTTGCCATGTGGGTAACTGGGGGGTGAATGGGTTCATCGTCTGTCATCTGGGCTGATTGTTCGTGCGAAGGTTCAGTAGTCTCGTCGTCTAGGGATACTCTTAGTGTCTCTAGGCTGGTGGTAGCTTCGAGCTCGGATGCTAGTGGGAGTAATACTTCACGTGTGAGGTCCTCGCCTGTGAAGTTGTCGATGTCGGGGTTGAGTATTTCGTTTGGAGGGAGTCCTGTCGTTCGGCCGTTTTCGAATCGGCCCTTCTCTTCGTTCCAGTCTTGGTCGAAGGTGTAGAAGACATTACGGTGGTATACTAAGGGGTATACGCGTCCGCTATAAAGTGAATAGTATCCGTCCCAAGGTGCGAACACCGTTGGTGAGAGTTTCGTGCCTTTCTTGCAGAAGAGGACTTGTTTCTTTCCAATTCTAGTTCTGGGGATCCTGTCCCGTGGGGCTTCATCTGTTTGGTTGGCTTCGACGTAGAACGGGGGTCGATGACTACTGGGGAGGAAGGAGCCGTCACGTAGGTGGGGACTGTTGGCGCCTTCTAGGTTGTTGTTGTACGATTCGGAGTTGTATTTGTTGGATTATCAAGGCTAAAGCTGTGCGTCGCTCGTGGAGAAGGAATAGCTGGTGGGCTATGAATTCGTGTTCGATGTTGAACGTGACAGCGCAGGTGCGCACGCAATAATCGCTGTGTACTCTGACACGAGCGTTCAGGTGTACTTCTACCTGATCGAGGTGGTCTTGTTCCTCAAGGGCGTCAAGGAGTTCTTCGTTGGTCTGTTCCAGTTCGTCGATGTTCGGGAAGCTAGTTCTAATGTTACGCGTAGGTCCCACGCGTATCGTCTAGTCACGCTGAGGCGGGTGAGGCCTTCGGACTAGGGGTAGAGTTCGAGGAATCGCCTCAAGGAGTGGTGGTGATCACGCGAGAAGGGAATCGCAGCTGGCTAGTATTGGTACAAGAGAACTAGCTTGGGTCTCAACAGATCGTACTAGAGGGCCTTATATGTATGTAATCGTGGGAGCCTCCTGCTCCATCAGTATCGTACTCGAGTCACATGAGTCGCTAGCCCTCGCCCTATCGGTACAGTAATAAAGAAGAGAAGGGTAAACGTGAAAAAAAAGCGTAACAAAGGGTGCGTTGCATGCAAGGCGCATAGATCGTGCCTTGTTCATTAGTGTGCGATGCAGGCGCTCAACCTTACCGTTCTGTAGAGAGGAGTATGGGGCGGTGAAGAGATGCGTGATGCCTCTTTCCGCACACCATCTAGCTGTCTCGGCAGAACGAAGCTCGCCGTTGTCGGTCACCAAGTAGCAAAGGCATTCGCCAGACTGCGTCTCGGCCGCGGGCAGCCAGTCACGAAGGGCCGGGAAAGCATCAGATTTAAGTTTGAGCAGTCGCGTCCAGTGGTGACCCGAGTAATCATCTATTATATTCATGATGTACGAGAACCTGGCACGCGAGACAACCGAATGCAGTCCAGACAAGTCAACATGAATGCGCTCCAGCCTCCTCAATGCTTTCGGTCCCTCACGCTGTTTCGGAATCGGCTTGCAAGTCTGCTTGCCACATATGCAGGCATCACAAGCGGCTGGGACAAGAGACAGGTTTACGCTCATACCTGTGACGGCGTCGCCGCGAGCCATGTCCAGGACGGTGCGGTAATTTGCATGACCGAGTTGGCGGTGCCAGGACTCAAGGTCGGGCGGCAAAGAGATGGCGGGAAGGGCGATGGCGGCGCCATTGCGGGTGTGCATGGATGAGGGGGTCAACGTGTACAGAAAGTTCTGCGTGAGTGTGCCGCTGGCGATTAGCTGCCCGCTCTTGTCCGTAATCCTACAACCACGGTCAGCGAAAACGCTTTTAAAACCGTGAACGTCTAGCTGGCCGATCGATACCAGCCGTACGCCTGCATTCGGGGCGTAGAGAACGTTGTCCAGCGTCAGACATTTGTCGGTGGACGGCAGTGTGATGGTCATGGTCCCCGAGCCAACGGCGAGGACCATTGATCCGCCGACTCCAGAGATCCGACGGGGCGGTATGGAATTCAGCGTCTGAAAGTCAGCGTATATGCATGAGATGTGAGCCGTAGTGCCGGAGTCCAGGTAGAACATGGGCTCCGGTGCCTGAGCGAAGAGTGCGGCGGTGTGGGAGAAGTCCACGGAGGCGGAGGCGATGAGGACAGCACTTGTGTCGATGGCATTGGGGATCGGAACATCATTTGGGTTCCAATCGTCATATTCCGCCAGATCAGCGGCGGAAAGGAGGGTCTCTGCAGCGACGTGGGCGGAGTGGGATTCACTCTGGGGGTTGTCGTCCAGCTGGTAGCGCTGGCCATTGATGACCATGGTGGTTGCGTCGCCGGCGGGAGCGTTGTTGTTGTCCACCTTGTAACGCCGGCCGTTTAGTACGATGGTGGTGTTGTTGGCGGCGGGGACGGTGTCCCTTCTCCCTCTGCTGTCGCGGGACGCGCGTTGGCGCATGATCGCCTCGTAGGTGGATAGGCCCGCCAGCTTTCCCCCAGGGGCGACGCAGAACTCGATCGTGTGGCCGCCCTTCTTGCAGTTGTTACAAATGACGAGGCAAGGTGTGAAGGCGGGAAGGGCGACGTCGAGAGTGGGGTGCCCCCCCTGGTAGGCCTGAGCGGCTTGTGCCGCGCGCATCTCGAAATAATACCGCATTTGTAGCACGAACATTTCTTCTGTCATGGATCCATCCATGATCGCCAGTGCCAAGGCATCGTGGACGGTGGGGTGTGATACTTTTAGGTTTTGGAAGACATACAGTAGTGCCAAGCGGGTAGCGTCAATTTTCCCAATGCTGTCAATTTGGTATATGATGTCCCTTAAATGCGCGAGCTGCGATTCAAAGTTTTGGGGATCATCGTTGAACCAGATCTGCCCCAAACGCTGGATCAGTTGGAGTTGAGTCATTCCACTCCGTTTTTCGTGCCGCGCCCGCAAGATGAAGTACGCCTCTGCCAAGGTGGTGCACTCGGCAATTACTTGTTCTTCCAAGGTGTAAGTTTGTGACCGCATGAAGTTGAGTATCATACGGTCGTTGCCCGTCCATGTGCGGTGGCCAGCTGGGTCCACATTTGGGTCGGGGCAAGGCAGTTTGCTGAGGGGGTAGTCATCGATTTGGCAGATTGAAAGTCCTCTAATTAAACAGCGGGACCACTCGAGCCAGTTGCCCATGCTGAGCGAGAGTTTGAGACTGGGAGGCCAAGGAGGCATTCCCGACAGATTCTCTCATTTGATCCAGCTCTCCGTTTCTGCAGGGATGTGGACAGGGACGTGAGCCGAAGTGGTGTGTTGTGGAGTTCTGCGGGAAGGATGGCGTGGGGGCCGGGCAAGGGGATTTGTCAATTGGGTCTGCGAGGCGGGACGAGTAGCGGGAGTGGTAGGGGCAAACGGATTGGATGGGCTGGCGCGCACGCGTAGTGGGGCTGTGGCACCGTCGGAATGAGGCGTGTCGCCATTTCCGTCGGGCGAGAGGGCCGTTAGCAGGCTTATAGAGCCCAGTAAACCGGTGTTGGCATTGGTAGACATTAGACGGGGGACAGTATGGCAGAAGAGGTACCAGGCACAGAGACAAACACGGAGGACGAGATACGAGTGGGCGCGCGGCCGACTTAGATGGTAGTGCAACGACAGGCAGAAAAGTTCAACGACGAGAGAGACGGGCGCGCGGCCAGTTCAACGAGCAGGTCGGCAACAGGACAGATTACACGAGAGACAGACGAGCGTGCGGCTAGTTCAGAAAGCGGTTTCGTTAGGCAGCAAGTGGCCCATAACCTATTAAAACTGTGACGCGTAAGCCTCAGCTACAATATATCAAGCTGGTGCTGTGCTATACAGACCTGTGACGCGTAAGCTATTGTGTATGTAAGTGACTGTAGGCGGTACGGTATGTTTAATGAGCGGACTTACCCTCAGCTACAATATATCAAGCTGAGGGTTTACTGTATCGTACTATCGTCCTTTTATCTATCTGTAGGGTATGTATACCAAACGTGTGGATGTATCGTATGTGTTCGGACGTATCGTGGGCATAACTCGGATGTATCTCGGCGTGATCAGACGTGATCATTCGATCACGTCCTAATATCTCGGCCACTGCAGGCGAACTCACGCTTGCAGCACCAGCTACGGCCGTGGGCCCGGGAGTGAACGACTTTGATGCTGCAACGCTTGACTGGGGGCGGTTACCTTACCGATTGTTTCCTGGCGTTTCCGATATTTAGACGGGCAAATCTAGATGTGACTGTTCTGTAAGCTGCTATAGGTGTGTTGCCTGAGCTTTCTGTTCAAGGGTGTCATAAGAATGGGGGAGGACTGATTGACTCTTGTATGGTTTTCCCCCTGGCGATCGAGAGTTTGGGAGGTAGGTAGCACACAAGGTTGTCATTAGCATTCATCACTAACGTATATAGCTGGCAACCTTTACAGTAAAGTATAATCAACCCCGTTGTGTACAGTGGTGCTTCCGTCACACAGCCGTTTCCTCAGGCTGTCCAATATATACCAAGCATACAGTTAGAGAATGTTTACTGACCTCAGTCTTTGGGGAGAAGACTGAGGTGATACGGTTACACAGTATCGTATTATAAATGTCCATAACGAAAGTAAAGTCCGAGGGAAAACGATTTTGAGGTGAGACGAAAGAAATTATCAGAACTATAGTATTTCCGGTGCCGCCGGGCCGGGTCCCGCCCGTGCCTAGACTTGGAGTTGGCGTGCCGTTGCGGCTGCACCTCCAACATTATGTTATGAAGCCCGAAACGATCGTGCCAATACCGCTGTCTATAAATCATGAGTAAAGAGTAAAGGCATGTCCATTACCATAAATAGATAGATGAGTGGTCCGTGTTGCAGATCTAAAGTGCTGAGGAAGACAAAGAGCACATCCAATGATCCAATGGAAGAAAGAGATCCCACTACACTGCCCTCATCTCGAAATGATTGCTCGGCTTTAGAGGATCCTCCGGGGGAGTGCCGTTGGAACTGCTTGGGTAGGGATACTCCAATTCCTGCATGAGAACACCAGGATGGAAGGCATTCAATGTCAACATCGCGAGCGTGATCATTGTGCCATCAAATACATCTGCACAGTAGTGAATTACGATTCAGCGCGACTTGCAGCGGATGCTGTAGATGACCACCTACTAAAGAGCCATTGCGTTGAGATAACCTTGCCGTTCCATCCACTCGCAAACTCGACCGTCCGGTAGATAGTCCTACACGCCATCAGCGATGAGCCGAAAACAGAAGGGGTGGACAGTGTACCGTATGAGGATGAAGGCTGTCATGACAGACATAGCGTATAACATGCGCCTCAGACGTATGTCCACAATGCCGCGAAAAGCTCCGCCTGGAACATGCGAGGATCGCATTGGCCGGTCCCATGTGTACCGGGTGATGAATTCTGCCGCCAGGGCACAGTACACGATGATGGCCACTGGTGCCATGTAAGCAATCATTTCGATAATAGCCCAAAGTGACCCCGACACACCAAGCTGGAACACGGTACCGCCAAGAGCGATGTCCGAGCCCTATCATATCGTGTGCTGAGTCAGTCGATGTGATCCGCAGAACATGGCATACGGACCAATTGAGCTTGTGCATTAGATGTCTGGGAGCCCGATGCTATACCACCGCCCATGGCTTGGACGAGGAGAGAAATGATGTCCTAGAAAACGGTAAGAAGAATCCCAGGTCCTGCAGGAACAGAATATGCTCACACAGGATACGAATATGATTGTGTCTACGTCATGTTCAACCCCATTCTGTGAACAGATGTATGCATGTTACTCACATCGCCTAGGAGCCAGACGACTGTATTGAGAGCCAAGCCGGCGGATAATGCGTCCCAGGAGGATGAAATTGGCTGCGAGCAGCGAAGTGGGTGCGATAACAAGTGTTACTGCTCTGTACACCCATGAGCAAAGGACGAGGATGCGACCATCGAAGTGTACTCACTGTATGATAACTGGATTACGTAAGAATGGATTTTGACTCGACCACAATCGGCTGCTCCATCCAGCGAGCTCAAGGAATCCGCAGAAAATTGCGCTAGGTATTAGCCACCACAGGCGGAAATAGAGGGCCTGTACGGTATGGACAACTGCATAGAGTTACACCGTCAGCAACAACCTATAGAGTAAGAAAGCAAGCATACATGTAGAGATTCCGAAGAGCGAAAGGAATGTAATGCAAACCCGTTCCGTGGGAACGTAATAATACTGGTGTTGCTGGGTACTACTGGTACTGTTAGAGGAACCTTCAAGGTGTTTAAGTTTCGTTGAGAGAGGTCCTAGAGCCGGAGAAAAGGAAGGATACGCACTCATGATAAGGATTACTACTAGTAGGTTTGCTATACAGTATCCACTTGATTTGACATGCTTTTATACCCTGAGAAGTAACGCCGGCTTTCGACCTGCGACCAGAAGCCCAATCATAGCCCTACAAGTTAATTAATATAATCGGGGCTAGTCACACGGTGATTGTCGATTTTTTCCGAAAAGATAACTTGAATGGGAGACATGTGCCAGCCTGCATAATACTTAAGGGTGGCGATGCAGCGCCGAAAAGTCCACAGCATGGAGACGGTTGATAACAGCGGAGTACAATGTACTGTAGTGTGGGTGAAATCCAGCTGCCGTACAATTTCGATTGCACCACTTGACATTCGTAATGCATGAAGTCTAAACGCCAGCGGAGAGATAATTGCTGCCGCCTAACTGACAGACCTACCATCTACAGTAGTCACAGAACATTCATGGCAAAGCAACAGTACCAAACTGCCGTGTTGCAGAGAAGAGCCCAGAAGGCATGCAGACAGCGATAGTAGAGCATACTAGTAGAGCATAGCATGTGTGGGAAAGTATTCGCCCGGCGGCTATCCTGACTGATTCTTAGTTGTGACGCACACAGGATTTCGCGGGACCGAGATGTCGGAGTGAAATAATGTCGAGTCACGGGCCACTGGCACCATTGCCCGCCAATGTCGAGTCAACTTCTCGGCCTGAGTCAGACAATTATCAACTATCAAATTTATACAGTATCAGAGCACCACAACAACGGCTACCACTCACAGTGCTCACACCCACCCCGAGCTGCCTCACAGCTTAGAGCGCCTTTCCTTTTTTTTTACCGTTACTGTGGATCCTAGGCCTGTGGTTAGACCTTATAGCTTGTTCGGCTCCGGCCCGCCTCGGTCCTGTTTTAGGGTTCCACACGACACGTCACGGCCCGCCCGGCCCTCACGATAGCTGAGACAGGCTTGCACATGTTGCCCGCCAACTGCTGTGGCAGCCATATTATAGACTCGGATACCGTGACAGAATAACAGCTATCGACCCCCCCTTCCTTTTTAACACCTGAATCTGTTGTACAGTTCCAATATAATTTAGGCCCATTTTCTTAATTTGTTGGGCTTTTGGATGGAGCAGGGGTTTATACCGGTCAGACTTTGCATGACCTCACTCAGGTACGCCGACAGTTCATTGCAAATTACTCGGTGTGCAATTTTCAGCTCGTGCTGGCTGCTTGAGGCAAGGTACATCGTCTAGATTGTGTATGCCTGCTAAATGAGGCAATTTCATGATCCTGTTCAATCACCTGGTGGTCTTACTGTACCGTTCCCATGACGGTTTCATTTTGGTAGTGGCCACTGGAAAGCCGAGGCATTTGTACTCGAGGTGATGTTGAGTCCGCTTTCGAAGCCTTGGCCTTCGAGTTAGAACACAGAAAGGTACTGTGTCCCCGTAAAACATTGCGAAAGAGGTGGCACAGCCTGAGGTTCTTGATGATGAATGGACTGTAGCCGCTCCGTTTTGCTCTCGTCTGTGCGGTTATTAGCATACGTTGAACCCTTGAGCGAGTAGAGTGTGCCTAGGGATATTAGCTTAGGGGTGACAAAGGCTGGGACGTGCTGTCCTTCTTATAGCCTGAGGAAGGGAGCGAACGCTCCATGTTCAAGTTACTGGAGCTTGCCGATGCGCTGTTCGGCGGCACTGACGTTGCGTTCGCCCAGCGCGACATTATGGGCGATGCAACCGAGACGGGCCTCGCTTTGTAGGTTGTTCATTAGGGTTCTACGGCGAATACTTGCGCGAATTTCCCAAGCTGTATGGGGTTCCTTTAGATTCAATGAAACAGTGGGCTTTGGTCATCGTGAATAAGCCCCACGACACGGGCTGGCTTGCATCGTAAATTAAAGGAGCACCAGAGAGCGTACTGGCGAAGAGCACGACCTATTTGAGGAACGGGATGGTTGTTCCCATAGACGATGCTTACAATGTTGGAGACCTTTGCGCCACTCGCCTCCGAGTCGCGCTGAATTTAATCCGAGTCTACGGTACATGGCATCACGTGGTCACCGCGTTGGTTCACTCGACTACGCCCAGTCACGGAGGACCAATACCCAACGGACTACACATTCCCTAAGAAGGACGTGAACTACCCAGACCCGGAGTACTGTTTCTTGGGCTTGATCGACCCACCTAAAACATGGAGTACGCAAAGCCATTGGAACACTTCGTCTGGCTTGCATTAAGGTCATCATGGTTACTGGTGCGTTGATTTCCCTTTCACGCTTCAACCATCCACCACGTTGTCTCTACGTAGGTGATCACCTAAAGACCGCTGAGGCAACTTCTTGAAAGATCAATCTCATGATTGGTGACACGAAAGAAGCTCCCAGGAGTCTCAGCGCGAAGACAGGACAATCCGTTCGGGAAATATATGATGATGAGGTATCGGTTGTTGTTATCCACGGTGACGACATCGACTTGCTCGAAGGCTGGCAATGGGATCTGAGTAGGCCAAAAGATGCCCCTCGACGTTATCCGGTGCTGACTTTTGACGTTCCTCAGTCTTCAGTAAGCAAGAGGTTGTGTTCGCGCGGACGTCGCCGCAGCACAAATTCGAAATCGGTACTTAGTTTCTTCATAAGCACCTGGCAAAGCGCTCTCTCTAGTCAAGCGTGCACAGGCTCTCGGACACATCGTTGGAGTGTAAGTACTCTCTGCTGTTCATTATCGCCATATCCGATTTGGTGTCGCAGGCCTAGTGATGGCGTCAATGACTCCTCAGCACGGAAGCGTGCGGACCTCGCATTGCGATGAGCATGACTAGCTCGGACGTATCAAAAGAGGCTGCTAATATGACGACAACTTCGCCTCCACTATCAAGGGCGTCCAGGAGGGTCGTCAAATATTCGTGAATCTGAGGCGTTCCATCCAATATACGATCTCTCACACCACACCTAAGGTCATTGCTCAGCTTTTCTGTACGTCCTTTGAGTACCAAGTAGAGTCAGGGTATCAACCATTGATGTAGATGTGATCGCCCCCGTCTCTCTGCCACTGTCAGCTATCCTAATTCTTGGGATAGGTAGAATTAGATATGTTGTCATGGAGCTCCGTTGCTGACGAGAGACCTTAAGATCTTGGTTTCGAGCTTTTGGTTGCCGTATGTGGGATCTCCCTGGCTATTTCTACTACGCAGTGCGACAGGGCTGATGACGTCAACGAAACTCCCAGTTGTCGTTTACGTGGGACAAGTCCGAGACGAAGGACAGCTTGATGTGGATGCCTCCACGGAAGCCTGGTTCTGGTTCGTTGTCTTCCTGAAATTTTACGTACTTTGTTGACGTCGAATAACAGTTAACGAGCGCTTAATTATGAACCGCAAATGTCGCGCTCTGCGACGCAGCAAGACGTTAGGCCAAGACACCGAGTAACAGGCGGATACTCTCTTCAACCAGTTTGCATGTCGAGACACATGGACACAGTGATGCTGATAAGTACGATATGCACCGTATATGTGTTCGACGGCGCTATGGTCGTGTTGGCTATGTTCACGCTAAATGTTTTCCATCCTAGCGTGCTGCTCTGTGGACTGGACGACAAGCTTGGGATGGACATCCATGAGCAGAAGGACCAGGACTCTCACAGTGAATAGGTGATATTCAAGGGATTTTTTTGGGGGGGGGAGGTGAGAAAGTCCGCTGGTCTGAAGTGTCTTGAATAATTGACTGAGGCAATAACGACAAACAGTTGTACATTTTCGTGTACTTATCTACAATAGCTGCCCCCCATATCCCCAAGCATTTGGTCTTCCTTATGTCTAGCAAGGGACTGCCAGAAAGCAGACTATTGGGCACCCTGTGAGGGATAGGCTCGGGCTCTGAGCAACTGACGGCAGTCCTTAGTGACTAGGGCCTGTTTGGTAACTGTCAACAATTTCGAGCGACTATTCAATAAAATACGACCAGCTCAAAAAAATTGAACGATAGCCCGAAATTAGGAGGTTTTTGGCAATATGTAACGATATTGACAATTTGACAGTTACCGAACAAGCCCTTAATACGTTCAATATGTATGGTGGCACATATGACCCGGAGCGTCTGCCCTTGCGGAACTCGTGCCGGGCAAGGGGGGCGTACATGGGGCAACGCGGGGGTGTGCGGTGTGAGGGGCCTCGGAGGGGGCGTGCACAGGCTAGTGATGTTGCTGGCGTGGCTGTGGCTGTGGTTGCAGTGGCCACAGTGATGGTGCCAGCATGGCTGCGGTGATGGCGCTGGTGCAACTACAACAGTAATGGTGCTGGTGTGGCCACGACGGCGGTGACAGTGCTGGCATGGCCACAGCCATGATGACGGTGCTGGTGCAGCCATGGCTGTGGTGACGGTGCTCATGTGAGGACGATGACAGTGCTCGCACAGCAGTGATGAAGGTGCTAGAGGGTGATGACGATGCTAGTGCAATAGCGATGGTGGTGCTGGCATGGCAGAGGTGACGGTACCAGCGGCACGCACAGCACCGTAGGCCTGGGCTGGTACATGAAACAGAATGTACAGAGGCACTCCGTATTGAGGTCACTCTGCATTTGGATCTGCACCCAACTGGTGCTGGTGCTTCGTGCTTGTGCCAGTGGGACATCAGCTCTGTGAGTTCGTGTGTGGGGGCAGCGCCAAACACGAGGGACAAAAGTACCACAAACAACAGGGGAGGTGGGTAGGTGGCCGTTGGAGTTGCCGTAGTTGTTTGGGAAGGCAAAGGTGGACGGTGAGGGAGGCGAAACCCGAGAGAAAAAAAAGCAACCTACCAATGTGATCATGATGGCGCTTGTCACGGCACGGTGTCAAGTGCCGACATCATAGCCATGACAATGACGGGACTGGTGTACCTCCAAGTACATTTTGATGACCCTAAAAACCAAGTTTAAACAGAATGTTACTGTGCCCTGGAGTTCATGCGTGAATGGTGAGTGGCGCCGCAACGTAGCAGTTGTAAGTGAACTCTCTGCGACTGGTGCCCATCACATGTCCCACATTACGACCTTCGCTGAGATAATAGAACTATGAAATTACAATCATTCTTCTACACGCAAGCGTTCTAGCATTTGAATATCATGATCAACAGTAATCAACTCCCCATCGCATGCCCCATCCGGCCGCCAGAGCCCCGGTCCTCGATATACATTCATTGGGTATCGCGCTTCTCCAATTTTCCCTGCCCAATCAAAATCTACCAGCATTGGACACCCCCCACCACTCTCGTCAACCATGATATTGGTGTCGCGAATGTCACCATGCACGAAACCTGCTTCATGTAGCCGGGACAAAATATCTCGAAGAGTCTCGAAAGCTGCGGGATTGCCCGACGACTGATGGAACTCAACATAGTTGAAGCCAATCAGGTCCATCACCACCATGACCCAGCCTCCAGCTATCGGTTGGAAACCTAGGAGTTCAGGAGCATACCCCGCCAACGAACAAAAAGAATGCGCCTCTGGCGAATAATGACGGGTAAACTTGATACAGACGTCGCGGTCGTCGGATAGCTTGCCGGAGAAGAGGAGTTTATCGGGGATGAGCTGCGACACGTACTCAATTGGATGCGTCTTCGAGTCTGCAAGCGAAGTGAAATCGGTTTGATAGGGAAAGATTCGACTATGCGATGACGGTTGGTGCAATGCTCGACTAACGGCCAGTTCAGATCTGTAGTAACTCTCCAGTGCACGGATCGCCTTCTTAAAAGCGCCCAGATGACGTGCAGCCATCGTTCGCAACTTGGTATCGGAGTCGTGGAAATGAAACGGGAGGGTAGTCGAAAGCACTTGGATAACAGGGCGATCATTC
>QLOS01004278.1:0-19865 GCA_003313725.1 Russula sp. MG48 | reverse complement strand
TGGTGGGATGCGTATGGTCAGTTTGCCTTTCGATGCTGAGGTCGGTGTCATGTATGTGGGTCCTAAATTTCCTTCTACTTCTTCTTCTTCCATTTCTTCCTCTTTGCCGGTTGTGGCAGACGGTTGTTGGACAGGAGGTTGTATGGGAATGGTAGGAACGGGAACAGGTACTGGTGGTAGTGCTGCAGGAGGTGCTGGAGGTGCAGTGGGCGGTGCGGCTGCAAGTGCGGGAGCGGTAGTTGGTGCAATAATGCGTGGCACCGGTACTTTGAGGACTGCGATAGGTGACGTTAATTTGATGTTGCGCTCCACGGAGATAGAGTTTTTCTCCGGCCAATAAATCCTGTGGGCGTGCGTGCTGTCAGCATCGTATCCAACCCAGCGTGCTTCAGTGGCTCGTGCGTCCAGTTTGCTAGATGAGTCATTGTGTACCCAGACGCGTTGTCCCCATTCGGGGATTGTTGCCAGATTGGGTTTGCTGCCAAAGAGTCGCTCATAAGGTGTGGTGTTGCCTAAGACGCGGGTAGAGGTTCTGTTTTTGAGCCAGGCAGCATGGTTGATGGCTTCTCCCCATAAGTTCTTCGGTAGTTGTGATTGGTGCAGCATAGCCCGGACGCGTTCTAGTAGTCACCTGTTAAGTGATTCTGCTATGCCGTTGTGCTGTGGGGTGTCGTGTGTAGTGAGACGGCGTTCAGTGCCTTGCTCGCTGAGGTGTTCTCCAAACTCCTTGCCAGTATACTCTCCTCCACGATCAGATCGAAAACGTTTGATTTTTGCGCCGTGCTGAGTGTGAGCCCAAGATGAGAAGTTTCTATAAGCTCCAAGAGTTTCGTCTTTGGTGCGCAGCAAATGAAGCCTAGTCCAGCGCGTGTGATCGTCCGTAAAGGTGACATAGTAGCGGCGTCCTCCCAGACTAGCAATGGGTGAAGGCCCCCAGACATCAGAGTGGATTTCGTCACCAAAGTTTTCGGCAAGTGAGGTGGTGCGCTCCTTTCGTATGGCCTTGCGGGTTGCCTTTGCGTACTCGCACGAATCGCAGAATGAGGGAAAATTGTCGTCTATTAGTTGCAATCCTTGGACTGCATTTGTGCAGATGAGTGCACGGATGGCGTCCGCTGAAATGTGTCCGAGGCGTCGGTGGAGCGTGAGAATGCTGACTTTCTCGGGTGCGGTCGATGCCGAGTAGTGGTGTTCCACCTTGTACAATCCGCGTTCGTTCACAGGGATATGGCCAATGATATTTCCTTGCTTGTTTTTGATTTTGCAATCCTCGCCTTCGAAACAAACGCTGTAGCCTGCCTTGGCGATGCGACTGACGGACACAACCATGAGGCCCATATCAGGGGCGTGCAATGTGTCTGTGAGGGTGATAGGGGTTAACTTCTCCCCATTCGGAACGTTGACTCGTAAATCTCCGGCTCCTATGGCATAAAACACACCCTTGTCGGCTGCAAGAATGGCGCGAGGGGTGATGGA
The DNA here is from genome assembly GCA_003313725.1 of Russula sp. MG48. Taxonomy (NCBI): domain Eukaryota; kingdom Fungi; phylum Basidiomycota; class Agaricomycetes; order Russulales; family Russulaceae; genus Russula; species Russula sp. MG48. The sequence goes on along the minus strand of QLOS01004278.1, from coordinate 18,389 downwards.
GCGGTAAGTGGTGAAACGTTGGCGATGAGGGGACATGTGCCGGGATGCGCCCGAGTCATATAACTCGACCTCGGGAATAGCGGTGCGAACCTCGCTTTCCGCTGCTTCATATGCTGACTCTGTAATGTCTTCAGCACTATCGTCAATGACTTCAATGGCCGCCCAAGATTCAAGACCATCGTATGATGCTGTGTCGTCAAAACCTTCGCTCTCGCTGGTGTAAGCGTCGAGCACGTCTTCCTCCTGGACAAGGTCAGTGGTGGTCCACAGTTGATGGTAACAGTCTTCGGTAACTGATCCAATGCTTTCTTCATCGGCTGATGATTCGTCGTCCAAGATTTCCATTGCCCAGGCTTCGATATCCGCTGTCGACGCCGTTGACGCGACTGTCGCAGTGTCGTTACTTCTATTGCTGGTGCGGTTCCTTCGATTCGGGAATTGACCTTCCTTTCCACCACCTTTGGCCCAGCATTCGGACTTGTAGTGCCCCTTCTTGTGGCAATTATAGCATTCTACGTCACGTCGTTTCCTCCGCAAATCGGCCGCGAAAGCTTCATCCTGGGTTGACTTGCCCACGGTTCCTTCCCTAACGCGTGTTTCGTATTCGTCGGTTACCAGTCGCATGACTGAGGTAGGCGTGATGGCGGTGTTACTGATATCGGCAGAGGTAGTGATTTGTCCTTTGATAGCTTTGTAAGATGCTGGCAACGAGCTTAGCAAAATCGTCGCGAACTCGCGATCGGCGACACTCTGCCCCATGGCAGACAACTGCTCGCGCATGTCAACGAGCTGCTCAAAATGGGTGCGTAAGTTTCCTTCTTCTCCGCACTTGGTGGTCTGAATCCTTCTTGTAAGGTCCATGAGGAGATTCTGTGATCGATCCTCAAACAGTTGCTTCAATGTGTCCCAGATGTTCTTCGCGTGCGTCCCATTCTTTATTTTGTTGAAGACGGAATCGGGGACTGATGACGTGATTAGGTACTTGGTAATTGCCTCGTCTTGTGCCCAACGCGCATCGGGTGTCAGGCTGTTTATAGTGCCTGCGTTCGTATACGTGACGGTGATAGTGTCGTTCGTGAGATGTTCGATCAATCCGCGCATGCCGAGCGCAAACTGGAGGCGGTCCCGGTAAGTGATCCAGTTGCTGCCGTCGATGGCCAGCTTGATGACATTGATCTTAAGGTCGTCGCTCATGGTGTACAAAATGAATGTGGAGTGCTCGATTCGGGGTGAAGGGGTAAGCGCGTTCTCGCTTCAGGTGGTTCTGACTTTGCTGATTTAGTTTGTAGCGCCAGGGCCCATAACCTGGTGTTGGTTACAGGTGGGCAAGGAGTTCGAGGAGAAGTCGAAGGGATGCTCCGCCTGTAGTGCAAAGGCAGGAGGGTGAGCGAGAAGAAGGCGAGCGCGAGAAGTCGAGCAAGGAGCGAGACGAAGCCGGGACTCAAGAGACGAGAGGGGTTTTTGGAAGAGACGAGGGGATACAATTGGCAGTGGACACGTTTTACTCTGCTGTACTGTAGATACAAGGTAGTACTATAGGGCTTTTATACATTATTGCATAGGAGTCGAAAAAAGGGGTTGGAATCGGAACTAAGAAGTAAGAAATGTAGATGAGTCGGAAAAGTACAAACAGCACAAGGTCCGTTCATGAGTCCGTACGATCGCGCTTGATATCTGGGGTTTTAACATAGTTATAGTAAAAAGGAGGCAAATAGAATGGAATGGAATAAAGTCTGTTCGGAATACCTTTGGCGCGGCTTTGTTCCGCCGTGCACCCTCGATTCTCCAACAGTGAACTGGAATGAAGTGTTTTCAACCTCACCGTGACTCTCTACATAATGGATGTGCCTGTTCCTGGACCCCGCCGTAGTACATAACCTAACTATTGGCCGATGTAGTATGCAGTATGCAGTTAACTGCCAATTCCCCGCTAATTAATTGAATTTTATGAAATTCTGATGTAGTTCAAGATTTATGTACTATGACCCCATGCGGTACGAGATAGTCAACTGTATGGGCAGGGGGAACCAGTGTGCTAGCTGGTTATAGGCAGCGTGTGGTTATAGGTGGGGTGGTCATGTCTGGTCATGTATGGCAGGTTTCTGTCTCCAAATTGTGATCCTGCTATCCTCATCCTGGCTCCCACCTCGCCCGCGGTGTAGTGCAGGCACCTGTCTCCTCCAGGAAGCAGAGCATCGCTTGGATGTGCTCATGCTCAGCGAAGAGTTGTGGGAGTGTTCAGGGCTGGCCATTGGCAGTGAGATGCTTTCAGCACGTGGTGGTGTAGAGGGGGCATTCTAAGAGCACGTGCTCGATTGTTTGGATTGCCTTCAAGTTGCCGCATAGGCAGGCTATTTGCTCTGGCATGTGCTGGGGGTAGAACTGTTGGGTATACTCCCCGGTGAACGCGTGACCTGTAATGAAGCGGTACAGTGTGGAGTGGGTGAGTCTAGAGAACTTAACTGTGTCCTTTTGAGCTCCAGTGTGGTCCGAGTCCATCAGGCTGCGGCGCCTGTTTCTTGCACCTGGTTTGGCCGCAGGTTGGAACATATGGTGCTGTCTGCCATCCGGGGGGCCCTGTAGTGCCATTCTATATGCCATTGATGCTACGCTTTCTTCCATTTCTGTACCTACGCTTACCTTTCTCGCCCCTTGACTTCTTTGAACCCCCAACTTGACTATGATACTCCACTCACATGCTTGTTAGGCAGTTTGTTCCCGCTCAGGCTGTTTGCCTGACTTCCCTATCTCCCCTAGTACCAGAACCCTTGACTTAGGGTGGTACATCTAAGGGGACCGCCGCTGTGCCCAGTCTTAACCCCGCCAACGTTGAGAATCGCGAGCCTCGAATTATATCATTAAATTATAATGCTGTCACTGGCGATTTATAGCGGTCAGTCACTTAACCTTGACTGACTCGGAACATAGGCTCAGACAGTCTGAGACAGAATACGTCCAGAGGTATCGGTTTCCTTCAAGTTATCGGCAGAGCCATTGGTCGCTGCAGGAAGAAAATAACCAGCTCTACCGGGAAGGGAACGAAAATATAGATCGGACAGCTTCGCGTCGCGGTGCCTTCTCTGGGCCCTGCCAGAGGCAGGTGTCCGACATCGATGGTGCTTTAACATCCTTCCCATCCTTGCAATCGGCACCGAAGGAGGGGCCATCGCCTCCCCGCATATGCAATGAAGAGTGCATAGAACTTGCGCTGCTGAAGGAGCCGATCTGAAAAACCCAGAGGAGAATTTGGAAGACTACACATAGCATACAAGAATAAAGGAACCAGACCGATAAAGAAAGTGGAGAGTAATAGGGAGGTCTTGCGGCGTAGTAACTGTTCAAGTGTCAGTGCTAGATCCGTGAGGGCAATCTAAGACGTCGATGGGATTCTTGTAAATTCACCCTAGCTGCCGCGAACGCCTTCGAGTGAGCAACATGAGAGAAGAACCGGAAGTGTGGCATATGAAGCAACATTGGTGCTACAGCCGGAGCTGCAACAACCGTCCCTCCGTGAAGATGAAAGCAAAAAAAAACAAAGGCTGAGCTTTACTAGAACCGAACGGCTCTGAGAAGTTCATTGACCATGTCTATCATGATACAACATCGCTTTTACATGAAAGGGAAGAGGAGACACGGAACGAAAGAACAAGACCTAGCGAGCAAGGACCATCGCATTGTAAAAAGAAACTTGTACGACAGTACGTACCATAAGGGGCACACCCTAGAAAGAGAGAAGCTTAGAGAGATGAGTTGGTGAGAAACGAGTTGTGAATCGAGGCCACTTTGGTTGAGCCCCATACCGCTATTAAAGGGGTTCGGAGCCCACAAATTGTCAAGGGTATGGGATGTTGCACCATTCGGTGTCATGCTTCCGTGCGAAACGTAGATCACCTTGGGAATTGCGAATGAAAGAAAACCGCTGTAACTGAGCTCACGGGAAGGAATCCCGGGCCGGGAGTCAGTTACTAGTCAATTTGGGATCCAGGAGAGGCCGAGGATACCTGTGGGTCTGTGGAAAGCGTGTGGGATCCGGGAGAGGCCGAGGATGTCTGTGGGTCTGCGGGAAGCGTGTTGCCGGGAACTGGGATTGAGAAGATGAAAATGGCATGCCGGGTACGATAGAAGGAGGGACATTCATGTTGTGTTGCTCGACGGCTGTACTACTCGATGGGAGTGTGACGCGTAGCTGAGGGATGGATACCAAAGCTGTCGGGGTGGAATGAAGGTCAAACTCTAAGTTGGCTTTGGGGGAGATGGTTGGGATATCTGCGGGAACTTGTGTTGGAACGGCGGTTGCTGGGTCGAGTGAAGTAGCAGGAAACTGGTTGCCTTCAAGATTGACGGGTGGAGTGAGGTGGGATGACTCGATGATTGTGGTAGCCTGACGTATATCGTGCAACGACGGCTCATCTGCAAAACGTATACGACTACGGTGTGGGGTGAGCGTGGGCAGGGGTGACACATCAGGCCCGGCGGAAGGGCTGATGGTGGTTAGAATGACGTCGGGATGCGGGACAGTGGGTAAAGTGGCAGTGGGAGCGTGAGCAGTCTCTCCTGGTGCGCTAACGACAGGCTCATGTATGTGGGAGGCATGACCTGGGATGTTGCACAACAGGTACGAGGATGGTTCGTCCAGAATGTAGTCACGATCATCAGTGGAAGCAGAGAACGCGGTTGGGGCAGAATCGGTGCCTTGATGTAACGCGATATAAATATGGTGAATGTATTTGAGAATATAGAAAGGAATCGCATAAGTCCCGCGCTTCTGCGCATCTAGAACGATTTCGTTCCACAAGGTACAGAACTCGTGCTGCAGCCCAGGAAGAGTATTTTGAAGGTCAACTTCGGAGATTGACAGAAGAACGTACTGCAGCTTGTTAATTATAACGCGATCTCCGCTAAGACAGAAGCGGAAGTACTGGCGAGTAAAGTGGATCAAGTTGGCAAGTAGCACGCTGTCTCCATGTGTGAGGTAGTCTCGAAGTACGCCTTCCGATATGCCTAATTGATCCATAACGAGCGCTTCCCAACGGTAATTGCGTTCCCCTACTGGCACGCTTGCAATGATCCTGGCAACTATCGCCTGTAGGAGTAGAGCAAGGTCTTGATCGTTGTTATTTCCCAGACTGATCAATGAATGGCCTATTTCAACGGATCGCAACACCCCATCCACGCCCCGCCCAAAAATGTCTTCAAGGATCATCCTAGTTGCAAGGGGGAGGCGTGCTGAGCCGGCGGCCTTCATACAGGTCGCGAGCCGCCTTTTCTTGACCGTCTCTGAGAAAAAACTGGATGTCAGAGTATGCTCCCAGAATCGAATGAGGGCAAATGACAACCCCCAATCATCATCCATTTCAATTTCTGCGAGAATTCCTTTGGGATCGTCGACCACTTTGGAGCTACAGAAGCCAGGGATGCACTCAAGGAATTGTTCCAGTTCGTGATCTTCGTCCAGAGCGTCGAATGTCCGTCTCAACACACGACGGTCAATTTCCGCCGACGATACCGAAGCAGTTTCTTGTGCTGTCTTCACTACGCCCCACCAGAGCCGTGCGCGACAAGTGTTCATCAAATTATCAAAGCGATCCCAGGTTGCATAACGAAAGTAGCGAGAGTGTGTGATGAAGCTGAGCATACCGAAGACTCCATATGACGCGCCAGTATAAATCATCAAGGCTGACGAAGAAAGAGGTGCATAATAGGGGCTGTCGGGATGGAATATTGGCATCAACGTGATACATCCATATATCCCTACCGAAAGCCCGACCCACCAAACCACAACACTGAAGACGGTGTGGTGAATGTTGAACAAGAAGATGAGGAGACCAGAAAAGAGGAACAGGGAAAGGTGCAGCAAGGTCGGTAACGTTTCAACAGCCCAGGGAAGGTGCAACTTCTCGACCCCATCGGCAAGGAACGCACAGATCCGTGCTCGCTTGTGTGGATTGTACCGTGGCTGCTGGGTGACCGTGAGGTATCGACGTGCCCACTGCTGTAACAATGTCGCGAGTAGAGCACATGTAAGACTGATCGCCAGGCTCAGGAACCAGAGTGAGTTGACCAAAATTGCGTATTTCGGTGGAGAGAACGGAGGTGGTTTAGCTGGAACGGCGAGGATTGATGCACGGGATACGTTGGGATCGGCGAGCAGCCGATAGATGTTCTCGAGATAGAATTCCGAGTTATCTTGTGGACCAGGTCTCAGGTCCTGAATTGAGACTGCAACCAATGCCGCGACGGCAGCAGAGAATAGACCAGTCTACAACGTTCAGGTTAGCCGCTGCACCGTGACTGCAGTATGGAAAATAATAGGACTCACGAAAATGAGGATGCTGTCAGCATCCTTTTGCCAGCGATCGGCGCTTTTGTTGTCTTCTTCCTCCGCCATCTTCACATACATATTAAAGAGGGGCCCTGAGCCATCAGAAAAGTTGGACTGTCCCTGCGACGTTTGATGTTGTGTTGGCTGAGGGACATGCCGGTGACCACCTATAGGCGAGGATGAAGTTGATGAGAATAGAGCCTGGCCGAGTAGCGGATAAAGTTGGGATAACATACTTGTCTCAACCATCTCCCCGGATATACTTCCCAGGGGAATCACTTGATGGGGGTCTTGGGACATTGAAACTTGATGTCTATAGTGTAAGAATGGGAGGGTAAGACGAGTGCGCGTACTACTAGTATCGCTACTAGTAGTTTTGGAGTGGATCACATGACTACACCGTTGCCAGACTAGACCAGACCTGGCCCTAGACCCGAATTGCGAGCCTCGAGCTTGAGCTTGAGCCCCGGCCAAAGCCCTTACTGAGCCTTCATTTTGGCTCGGCTCGGCTTCCGGCCGGGAGCCGGGCCTGAAGGTGAAAGCAAACCAAACACTGAGCCCTGCCAGGGACTGAACAGCTCTGGAAATTTGATTAAGCATGCCTATACAACATCGCGCTTACACAATGGCAGAGAGGAGCAGAACGAAAGAACAGGACCCAGATATAGAGACCAATAAAAGAAATAGACAGGAGGTCAGGGGTCACATGATGAGGAACTCACGGGACAAGTAGTAGCGGATCCTGTGCGTAGAGTAACCTTGGTTGAACCCTTCCACAAGTCCTTGGGGGCGCGACCCCTCTCTCCAGCGTCCAAGGCAATGCAATATCGAGTCAGTCATGAGTCCATGTGCACGCCCGATTTCATATCACAGCTGGGGCACGCTCCAGGCGTTGCCCGTCTCCAACTCCGTTCGCACGAGTTCAGCCCGAGTACACCCTCAGTGCCCCTCAAGTGCTCGTGCCTGTCCATCTTAGTCAGATTCCACCATTCTGAATGACAGATAGACTTTGACACGAGGTATTTAAATCTATTTGGGAACCGGCGTCCTAGACGGTTCTAAACACATTTGGTTTTACAGAATTGGAAGCTCCAAAGCGGCGAGTGGGTATAGGCTGTCTGTGAGTGAATGAGGCGCTGATGAAGATGTCGGCACGAACGACTCGGAGAAACGAGGCGGAGAGCTCCATCTTAGCCTCGGCCACAGGTGATGGAAATGCCAGCCTGACAGAGGACCAATCACAAGACTCGGAGATCCGACTCGCATGCTAGGGGGGAGAGCATCGCCCCATGCAAGTAGCGACAAAGTTGTGCTAAAGTGACCTAGTCTGGTCAGAAGCCATGAGCTTCACTGGCATCGCGTTAGTATCAGGCTGAGAATGAAAGACTTACCTGCGAGCTAGCGCTCAATATGAACATGGGGTAGTACCTTCCATAGAGTGAAAGGCGAACCACACCAACCCCTCGAGTTCGCATGGGCCTTTGGCGGAGATAGAGAGATGCGAAGGACGCTGAAAGCCTGAGTATGGGCGCAACCGTGACTATGCGAGTCAGTGTGAGTCGATCCTCTCTAATGAGTGACAAGACGGGGGTGTTGCGGCTCGGTAACTGTTCAAGTGCTAGATCTGTGAGGACAATTTAAGACGTCGGTGCAAGTACTGTAAATTGACACTGGCTGCCGCGAAAGCTTTCGAGTGAGCATCGTGAGAGAAGACCCAGACGTGTATTATTTAAAGCGACTGGTGCTACAGCCGGGCTTGCCAAAACCGTACTTCCACGAAATTGAACACAAACGAATCACTGAGCTTCGCTGGAACCGAACAAGTCTGAGAAGTTGATTGGTCAGGTCTATATACAACATCAAGGCGAAGAAGAGACACAGAACGAAAGAATAAGACCAAGCTGGCAAAGATTATCACGTTGAAAAAAGAGACTTGTACAACGAGTAACATAAGAGGTCCACGCCGGAAAGAGAGAAACTTGAAGAGATGAATTGGCGTTGTGAATCGAGCCCACCCCCATACCAACAAGGAAAGTAACACATGGGAGAATGTGTACGATAAGCATGTCGACTTGTTGACACCACAACCTGGATTACTTTTCATCGCCTGCAGTCACAGTGAGCATTGATACCCCTCTCAGAGAAACAAGACACTTAGAACTTACCAATAGCCATTACTGTCACGACATTTCCGATTAGTTGTGACTATATTGACAGGGTACGCGACGTTTTCACTTCTACTCTGGACGATCAGCGTCGCAAGAGGATGGCACTGTGTCGAGGGAACGGCACGAAAGCTCTGTGGCTATGTCAGGGACAGACATGTCTAACTGATGAGGAGCCTCCGTGTTATTAGAGAAGTTAGGAGCCCGAGAATCGTCATGGGTATCGAATGCTCCGTCATTCAGTGCCATGTTTGGGTGTGAAACGGAGGTCACTTGCGGAGCTGTGAAAGAAAAGGCCGGAACTGAGCTCAGGGTAAGGAATCCAGGACCGGGAGTCCGTTGGTCAACTTGCGACGGAGAGGCCGATGCTGCCTGTAAGTCTGCTGGAACTGTATTGCCAGGAACTGGGATTGAGAAAGATGAAAATGGCATCACGGGTACTGTGGAATGAAGGTCAACGCCAAGATCCGCGTTGTGTTGTTCGGTGGCGACTGTACTACTTGATGGGAGGGTGACGAGTAGCCGAGCGATCGATGTCGAAGCTGCCGGGGTGGAATGAAGGTCAGACTCTAAGCTGGCTGCGGGTGAGATGGTTGGAATGTCAGCGGGAGCTCGTGTTGAAACGGCAGTCGCTGAGTCGAGTGAGATGGCAGGAAACTGGTTGTTTTCAAGATTGACGGGTGGAGTGAGGTGGGACGTCTCGATGATTGTAATAGCCTGAGGCATTTCGTGCAGCGAGGGCTCGTCTGCAAGACGTTGGTGTAGGACGAGTGTGGGCAGGGATGACACGTCAGGCCCGGCGGGAGGGCTGATGGCGGTTAGGATGACGTCGGGATGCGGGACAGTGGGTGAAGTGGCAGTGGAAGCGTGAACAGTCACTCCTGGTGGGCCAACGACGGGCTCATGTATGTGGGAGGCATGACCTGGGATGTTGCACAACAGGTACGAGGATGGTTCGTCCAGAATGTAGTCACGATCATCAGTGGAAGCAGAGAACGCAGTCGGGGCAGAATCGGTGCCTTGATGTAACGCGATATAAATATGGCGAATGTATCTGAGAACATAGGAAGGAATGGAATAACTCCCACGCTTCTGTGCTTCTAGAACGATTTCGTTCCACAAGGCACAGAAGTCGTTCTGTAGACCAGGAAGAGTATTCTGGATGTCAAATCCGGAAATTGCGGGCAGAATGTCTGACAGCGACCAGAGGATACTGAGATGCCTATCATGATAGGAGCGGAAGAACTGGCGAGTGATGTGGATCAAGTTGGCAATTAGCACGCTGTTGCCATGTGCAAGGTAGTCTCGAAGCACGTCTCCTGATACGTCTAATTGGCCCATAACGAGTGCTTTCCAACGGTCGTCGCGTTCCCCTACTGGCACGCTTGCAATGATGCCAGCAACTATCCCTTGTGCGCACAGAGCAGAGTCTTCGTTGTTGTTATTGCCTCGATTTCCTAGTGAATGGCCGATTTCAACAGATTGCAACACTCCATCCACTCCCCGCATAAAAACGTCTCTAAGGATCACCCAAGCTGCATCGGAAAGGCGTGCTGAATCGGCGGCTTTCACACAGGTCGCGAGCCGCCTTTTTTTGACCGTCTCTGAGACGAAACTGGATGTCAGAGTATGGGCCCATAATCGAGTGATGGCATCTGTCAACTCCCAATCATCTATTTCGGCGAGCCTGAGAACTCCTTTGGGATCGTCGACCACTTGAGAGCTACAGAAGCCAGGGATACATTCAAAGAACTGTTCTAGTTCGTGATCTTCGTCCAGAGCATCGATTGTCCGTCTCAACACACGATGGTCAATTTCCGCCGACGATGCCGAAGCAGTTTCTTGCGCTGTCTTCACTACACCCCACCAGAGCCGTTCGCGACAAGTGTCCTTCACTTTATCAAAGCGCTGCCAGGTTGCTGGGCTAAAGCATGGAAAAAGTGTAATGAAGCCGAGTATACCGCAGACCCCATATGATATGCCAGTATAAGCCCTCAAGGCTGACGAAGAAAGTGGTGCATAGTAGGGGCTATCGGGACGGAAGATTGGCATCAACGTGATACATCCATATATCCCTACCGAAAGCCCGATCCACCAAACCACAACACTGAAGATGGTGTGGTGAATGTTGAACAAGAATACAAGGAGACCAGAAAAAAAGAGGAACAGGGAAAGATGCAGCAAGGTCGGTAACGTTTCAACTGCCAAGGGAAGGTGCAACTTCTCGACCCCATCGGCAAGGAACGCACAAATCCGTGCTCGCTTGTGTGGACTGTACCGTGGCTGTTGGGTGACCGTGAGGTATCGACGTGCCCACTGCTGTAACAATGTCGCTAATAGAGCACATGTAAGACTGATCGTCAAGCTCAGGAACCAGAGTGAGTTGACCCAAATTGCGTATTTCGGTGGAGAGAACGGAGGTGGTTTAGCTGGAGCGGCAAGGATTGATGCACGGGATACGTTGGGATCGGCGAGCAGCTGATAGATATTCTCGAGATAGAATTCCGAGTTATCTTGTGGACCAGGTCTCAGGTCCTGAATCGAGACTGCAACCAATGCCGCGACTGCAGCAGAGAATAGACCAGTCTACAACATTCAGGTTAGCCGCTGCACCGTGACTACGGTCACGGTATGGAAACTAATAGGAGAACTCACGAAAATGAGGATGCCATCAGCATCCTTTTGCCAACGATCGGTCATTTTATTGTCTTCTTGCTCTGCCATCTTCACATACATATTGAAAAGAGGCCCTGAGCCATCAGAAAAGTTGGACTGTCCGTGCGATGTTTGACGTTGTGTTGACTGAGGAACACCCTGGTGACCACCTATAGGCAAGGATGAAGTTGATGAGAATAGAGCCGAGTGTACTTGTCTCAATCCTCTCACCGGATATATCTCCCAGGGGAATGACTTGATGGGGATCTTGGGACATTGAAGGACTATAGTGTAAGGGAGCCTGAGGGTTGAGGTTGAGACGAGTTGAAAAGAATCACGTGATCACTGTCAGCCACAGCCCCGAATTGTGGGCGTCAAGCATCCAACAATCATTCGAGTCCAATACGGCCACGGCGTGTAAAAAAAACATGAAATGCATACAGTATGTCCCTTACATTATTGAAGTATATAAAGACATGATGGGTAATTCAAAGTGTTAACCGCTCGACCTCGATCGAACGTGAAGTCAGACAGGATGCGTCAAGAACTACCGTTATCGTTATCGGCAAAGCCATTGGTCTCTGCGAAAAGGAAGTTCTAGTGACCGAGGACGAATCAGCCATACCGGCAACGAATATACATTGAGAGGACTCATAAATACCATCTATACAGCATCGCTTCGCGTCGTCAACAAACCCTCATGGTGTCTTCTCTTGGTCCCCCAAGGAGCGGATTTCCTCTTCTGATGAATCAGTAGACTGAGTTGATTTATTGTCCTGGAAGGTAGACGAAGTCAATACAGGGATTGACCCCGATGGTGCTTGCATATCCGGCCCAAACTTGAAATCGGCGCAGAAAGGCATTGGTCCATCGCCTCCCCGCATCTGGGAAGATGAGGTGGAGGATAAGGATTTAAGCCATAGGCATCCTTTCCGGAATCAGATCTAGCAATAGTGTTAATTAAGTCTGGGTGGAAACCGGGAGTTATTTGCTGCATAGCTTGAATGTGCCCGGAGCATGGAGAGGAAGCCGACACCATGTTGTAGGCAGTGACCGTGTGAGGGCACGGGCCTATGTACGGCGCGCCGAGAGGAGCTGGAGCTGGGACCAGTGTCGGAAGGAGTCAGAAGGACACGGAGGGATCTGACCCTGCGGCGCCGGGTTAAGCTGCGTTTCCTGCTGCATAATTGACTGGCTCATTAATGTGCAGCGGAGGAATCGGTTGAATAGACCGATGGTCCACAATAGCGCACATGGGGTACGATTCTCCAAGGGGTAAACGCACCGACGGAAGCCTGATGAGGGGATGGACCCCGGCCCGAGGAGCGGCGCGGATTGTCCCGTTCCTAATTGGGCGAGGACCTGCGGCATCGCGCTTGATCTAATCTAACAGAGATAATGCTGGGCAGCGTCGTGGTATGTACATGTACATGGCGCTGCCCCCGGTGAGCAGATGTAATAAATGAAACCTAAATAAAAGGGGGAAAGGTTCAATACGTCCAAGGCAATGCAAAATCGAGTCAGTCGTGAGTCCATGTGCACGCCCGATTTCATATCACAGCTGGGCACGCTCCAGGCGTTGCCCGTCTCCAACTTCATTCGCACGAGCTCAGCCCGAGTACACCGTCAGTGCCCCTCAAGTGCCCATGCCTGTCCAGCTTAGTCAGATTTCACTACGCTGAATGACAGAAAGACTTTGACACGAGGTAGGTAAATCTATTTTGGTCCGTTTAGGAACCGACGTCCTAGACGGTTCTAAGCACATTTGGTTTTACAGATTTGGAAGCCCCGAAGCAGCGAGTGGTTATAGGCTGTCTGTGAGTGAATGAGGCACTGATGAAGACGTTGGCACGAACGAGAAACGAGGTGGAGAGCTCCATCTTACTAGTAGCCTCGGCCACAGGTGATGGAAATGCCAGCCTGACAGAGGACCAATTACAAGACTCGGAGATCCGACTGGGATACTAGGAGGGAGAGCACCGCCCCATGCAAGTAGCGACAAAGTTGTGCTACAGTGACCCAGTCTGGTCAGAAGCCATGAGCTTCACTGGCATCACGTTAGTATCAGGCTGAGAATGAACGACTTGCCTGCGAGCTAGCGCTCAATATGAACATGGGGTAGTACCTTCCATAGGGTGAAAGCAAACCACACCAACCCTTCAAGTCAGCATGGGCCGTCTAGCGGAAATAGAGATGCGAAGGACGCTGAAAGTATGGGCGCAACCGTGACTGCGAGTCAATGTGAGTCGATCCTCTCTAACGGGTGACAGGACGGGGTGTTGCGGCTCGGTAACTGTTCAAGTGCTAGATCTGAGGGCAATTTAAGACGTCAGTGCGATTACTGTAGATTGACGCTGGCTGCCGCGAAAGCTTTCGAGTGAGCGTCATGAGAGAAGACCCAGATGTGTGGTATTCAAGGCGACCGCGGTATTACAGCCGGGCCTGCCACCACCGTACTTCCGCGAAATTGAACGCAAACGAAACACTGAGCCCTGCTGGAACCGAACAGGTCTGAGAAGTTGATTGGTCAAAGTCTATACAACATCACGTTTACATCAAGGCGAAGAGGAAACACGGAATGAAAGAATAAGACCAAGCAAGCAATGATTATCACATTGAAAAAAGAGACTTGTACAGTGAGTAACATAAGAGGTCCACGCCGGAAAGAGAGAAACTTACAGTAAAGAGATGAGTTGGCGGGAAACGAGTTGTGAATCGAGCCTACAGTGGGCCGTGGTTGGGCCCCATACCAACATGGAAAGTAACACATGGGAGAATGTGTACGATAACCACGCCGACTTGTTGAGACATCAAGCTGGATTACTTTTCATCGCCTGCAGTCACAGTGAGCATTAATACCCCTCTTAAAGACACAAGACACTTAGAGCTTACCAATAACCATTACTGTCACGACATTTCCGATTAGTGACGACTGTATTCACAGGGTACGCGACGTTTTCACTTCTGCTCTGGACGGTCAGTGTCACAAGGGGATGGCACTTTGTCGAGGGAACGGCGCGAAGGCTCTGTAGCTATGTCAGGGACAGACATGTCTAACTGAAGAGGGGCCTCCATGGTATAAGAGAAGTCAGGAGCCCGAGAATCGTCATGGGTATCGAATGCTCCGTCATTCGGTGCCATGTTTGGGTGTTAAAGGGAAGTCACTTGCGGAGCTGTGAAAGAAAAGGCCGGAACTGAGCCCAGGGTAAGGAATCCAGGGCCGGGAGTCCGTTAGTCAACTTGCTACGGAGAGGCCGCCTGTGGGTCTGCTGGAACTGTATTGCCAGGAACTGGGATTGAGAAAGATGAAAATGGCATCACAGGTATTGTGGAATGAGGGACAACGCCAAGATCCGCGTTGTGTTGTTCAGCGGCGACTGTACTACTTGATGGGAGGGTGACGAGTAGCTGAGCAATCGATGTCAAAGCTGCCGGGGTGGAATGAAGGTCAGACTCTAAGCTGGCTGAGGGTGAGATGGTTGGGATGTCAGCGGGACCTTGTGTTGGAACAGCGGTCGCTGAGTCGAGTGAAATGGCAGGAAACTGGTTGTTTTCAAGATCGACGGGTGGAGTGAGGTGGGATGAGTCGATGATTAGTAGCCTGAGGTATATCGTGCAGCGACGGCTCGTCTGCAAGACGTATGCGACTATGGTGTGGGATGAGCGTGGGCAGGGGGTGACACGTCGGGCGTTACGGGAGGGAGGGGCTGATGGTGACTAGGACGGCGTCTGGATGCGGGACAATGGGTGAAGTGGCAGCGGAAGTGGGAGCAGTCAGTTCTAGTGCGCCAACGACGGGCTAATGTATGTGGGGGGCATGACCTGGGATTGTGCAAAACGGGTACGAGGATGGTTGGCGCAGAATGTCGTCACAATCATCAGGGAAAGCAGAGAACGCAGTCGGGGCAGAATCGGTGTCTTGATGTAATGCGATGTAAAGATGGCGAATCTCTCTGAGAATAGAGTAAGGAATCTCATAATTCCTACGCATCTGCGCTTCCCGAACGATTTCGTTCCACAAGGTACAGAACTCGTGCTGCAGCCCAGGAAGAGTATTCTGGATGTCAAATCTGGAAATTGCTGGCAGAATGTATGACAGGGACCGGATAGCCAAATTGCTGTCATAGAAGCGGACGAACCGGTGAGTGATGTACAGCAAGCTGGCAATTAGCACGCTGTCGCCATGTGCGAGGTAGTATCGAGCCATGTCTTCTGATACGCCTAGCTGGTCTATAACGAGCGCTTTCCAACGGTAATCGCGTTCGCCTACCGGGACGTTTGCGATGATGCCGGCAACTATCCCTTGTGCACACAAAGCAGAGCCTTCGTCGTCGTTATTTCTCCAGCTTCTCAGCGAATGTCCGATTTCAACGGATCGCAACACTCCACCCACACCCCGCCTAAAGATGGCTTCAAGGATCCCCCAAGCTGCATGGGAAAGACGTGCTGAATCGATGGCCTTCATACAGGTCATGAATCGCTGTTTCTGGTCCGTCTCTGAGATGAAACTGGATGTCGAAAGTCGAACGAGGGCATCTGTCAACCAATTACCCATTTCGGCGAAAATTCCTTCGGGATCGTCGACCAGTTGGGAGCTACAGAAGCCAGGGATGTCCTCAAAGAACTGTTCCAGTTCCTGATCTTCGTCCAGAGCGTAGAATGTCTGGTTCAAAACACGACGGTCAAATTTCGCCGACGATGCCGAAGCAATTTCTTGCGCTGTCTTCACTACACCCCACCAGAGCCGTTCGCGATAGGTGTGCATCAGAATATGAAAGTGCCCCCTGGTTGCATAGCTAAAGCAGAGAAAACCCGTGATGAAGTTGAGCGTACTGAAGACTCCATATGCCACCCCAGTATAAGCCCTCAAGGCTGATGAAGAAAGAGGTGCATAATAGGGGCTGTCGGGACAGAAGATTGGGATCAACGTGATACATCCAAACATCCCTATCGAAAGCCCGATCCACCAAACCACAACACTGAAGACGGTGTGGTGAATGTTGAACAAGAATACGAGGAGACCAAGGAAGAAGAGGAACAGGGAAATATGCAGCAAGGTGGGTAACGTTTCAACTACCAAGGGAAGGCGCGACTTCTCGACTCCATCGGCAAGAAACGCACGGATCCGCGCTCGCTGGTGTGGCCGATGGTGTTGTTGGGTGACCCTGAGGTATCGACGTGCCCACTGATCTAACAATATTGCTAGTAGAGCACATGTAAGACTGATCGTCAAGCTCAGGAACCAGAGTGAGTTGACCCAAATTGCGTATTTTGGTGGAGAGAATGGAGTTAGTTTAGCTGGAGCGGCAAGGATTGAGGCACGGGATATGTTGGGATCGGCGAGCAGTCGATAGATGTTCTCGAGATAGAATTCCGAGTTATCTTGTGGACCAGGTCTCAGATCCTGAATCGAGACTGCAACCAATGCCGCGACTGCAGCAGAGAATAGACCAGTCTACGGCGTTCAGGTTAGCCGCTGCACCGTGATAGCGGTATGGAAACTAATAGGAGAACTCACGAAAGTGAGGATGCCATTAGCATCCTTCTGCCAACGATCAGCCATACTAGTGTCATTTTGTTCTGTAATCCTCCTATACATATTGAAAAGAGGCCCTGAGCCATCAGAAAAGTTGGGCTGTCCCTGCGATGTTTGACGTTGTGTTGGCCGAGGGGCATTCTGGCGACCACCTATAGGCAAGGTTGAAGTTGATGAGAATAGAGCCGAAAGGGGGATAACATACTTGTCTCAATCCTCTCACCGGATATATCTCCCAGGGGAATGGCTTGATGACCTTGGGACATTGAAGGACTATAGTGTAAGGGAGGGTTGAAGTCAAGACGAGGCTGTGCAGCAGTGTTGTCATGACCTAGATCTGACACTGTCAGTCAGCTGACACAAGTCAAAGCGGACAAATAGTTCGAAATATTAAAATGTCATAAGGTAGACTGCTTTCATATACGGTTTGTATCACCTGACCAAGCGTGACAAAGACCGAAAAAATAGCAAAAAGACTAAAGGCTGTTGAGGGGAGTGTAAAATAAACAATGTGGAACCACAGATTTGTTTGAAATGCATATTTTGGTGATTCCTTGGCCACAGAATATATATTTAAGCTGTTTTGAATGAGGAGATGGCTTTTTGGTAAGATAGATTGTACATGTACAGTTTGTATCACATGATGTGACATCTCTGTGACCCACATAGAAGTCAATGTCAGGTGATGTGACGTGTGCGTGACAAACCCTTAGCAAATTATGAAAGCGGCCGAATGCTTCCAAATGGGGAGATTAACAAGGGCGGCCAAGTGTTGTGGTAGGCATCTTAGCCGCGGTCGAAGTTGTAATTACAAAAAAATAATGAGAATGTGGTTAAGTGCTCAGTCACCTCACCAGCTGGGACCACAGCTGCGAGTTCCTCAATTGTTGTTTAAATATGTTGAATGCGCACTCCAAGGAAATGGCTGGGTGGTGTAATGGTGTGGCCCCCCAGTCCAACTCAGAAGGCCCAGGTTCGATTCTGGGTCTAGCCAAATTTTAAGCTCCAATATTTTGGAAGTTTCATCTTTATCCTTCGCATTCTGACTTCCACCTATCCTTTATTTTTGACCATGAGAGTTGCTATCTGCACAGACCCCCCTTTTACACTTCCCCATCCTGTCAAGCAGATGGGTAAGAGTGTTAATTGATTTAATATACTTTTGTCACGCCAAAATCACGCTCAGGGGCCCAAGCCACCCAACATTAGATAAGCTCCAATGCTGCTCCGTTACCAAAAAGCTATCTCCTCATTCAAAAAAGCTTAAATAAATAATGTGGAACCACAGGTTTGTTTGAAATGCATGTTTTGATGATTCCTTGGTTGCAGAATATATATCCTATGCTCCCCTCAACAGCCTTGAGTCCATTCACTATTTTATCAGTCTTTGTCACGCTTGGTCAGGTGATACGAACCGTGTATGAAAGCGATCTACCTTACTATCACTGAGCCACCTTTTTGCAATTCCGTCTAGCGGGCTCAATTCTGCCTCAATCTCCTTACTTCTTTCACTGATAATTTTCATTTAAATGTTATCTTTACAACTATGAGTTTTGTGAGGGTAAAGTTGCCAGAGCTTGATGATCTTCGAGAGTGGTGGATAAGACCGATAACCCCTTCAAGAATTTCTATCTCCGCTTCAAACTCACGTCTCGTTTCGGTCGCATCGTGTCCAGGTCTCTCTTTGTGCGAGTGTTTGTCGTTTCTCTGG
>QLOS01004266.1:0-23008 GCA_003313725.1 Russula sp. MG48 | reverse complement strand
GGAGCACGATGGCCTCAGCACGTTCAGCGACCCCGAGATGATGCCAAGCAGCGCCTTCCACGGCGTGACGCACCACTCGAGCTACGCCGGTGACCTCATTTTTGGCACGCGCACCCACCAGCCTCCCGTCTCGGTGGACTACGGCCCGGGGTTCGGATTCGGCGCCGCCGGTGCTGCCGCGGGTCTGGGGCTCGCGCTGCACCCGCTGCAGATGCACACGCCTGCCCTCCCCGGTATCGACGAGATCGAGCTCGCCGCCATCAACCTCAACGACGGTGAGCCGGAGGTGGACCTCGACGCTCCCATGGATGCCGTCGAGCGTAAGGCTCCGGCCCAGCCTCAGTCCCAATCCCGCGCCGCGCCGCAACCGCCGCAGCCGCAAAACGGCTTTGGTGTCGTGCCCGAGGACATTCTCAACCTCGAAGCGCAACAATCCGCACCGGGCACGCCCGTACGCACCGCACGTTCGCTCCCTCAGTCAGCGCAACAGCAACAGCAGCACCAACATCAACATCAGCACCAGCACCAGCACCAACAGCAGTGCAGATCACTTTCGGTCCCTCCTCCGGAGCACCGTTTCCTCCCGAACGTCCTCGCCCCGCCGCTCACCCCTTCCCGCTCGCTCTCTCTTGACCTCGCTGGCCTCGGCGCCGGCAGCGGCGGTGGCGCCGAGCACGCACTCATGATGTCCCACGGCCTCGGCGACGCCAGCGACTCGTTCGCGCTACCGTTCCTCGACCTGCACTATTTCCAAAACGGCGGCAGCGGTCACGGCCTCGGCGCGGCGCACGCAGAAGCACGACAGGGGTCCGCGCTCGACCTGGCGCGCATCAGCTCGGCTGTGCAGCAGACCAAGGTGATCGGCGGCGCGCCGATGCCTAGGGAGAGGATGCACCAGCGTGGGATGAGTGCCGTGTCGCCACAAGACCTGGTGCTGAATAAGGATAACAAACGTAAGCGCGCGAGCTGGGATGGGCGATCACGCTGAGCTGAGCCGGCGGGCGGGCAGTAGTAGTTAGATTTTTCAGAATTTGCACATCTTCTCTTCGTTCCTCTCTCCTTGTTTTTGCTCTTGTTTTTTGTCTTTTTTTTTTTTACTTGTTACTTATCACGCTGCAACTTACCCGGTCTCATCACATGCATGCATAGTCACCCCGTTTCTTCTCCCCATTGAACGACCGTCCCTCATACCCCTCATCATAACTCATGTACATGCCTCAACTTTTTCCCTTCCTCTCCCTTCCTTCCTACCTTTTCTCTCTCGGCGGAAGTAGTTAGTGCCTGCAGTACAAATTCGCATGGGTTCGGAACACACACAACACGACAGGGCTGTTATTTTTGATCATGAATGTGAGAGTGTGACAAACAAACTCTTGTGATGTGTGGAAAGGGAGGGGGGAGGGGGAGGGGGTCTAGGTGTCGTCATCGTGATGGGATGGATCGCCCTCTCGACAAGTCTGTGAAAAGGTGAGGAAAACGGGGTGCCGTCCGCCGCCGTGTGCCTGCATGTGCACACGCACATGCCACAAGGGAAGGCGAGGCTACCGCCGGATCAAGTTTTGGTGTCGTAAAGTTGATGACGCTTGTTATGTCATTTGTCACTGAGTGCACCGCCGTTAATACCGTAGGTAGGCTAGTCCACGCACGCTCGCACCACACACGCATTACTGTTAAAGCTCCACTTCCGTCCCGTCCCGTCAGACAGCGCTCGCTTTCACTCGTTGATACGTGATGAGCCCTCGCGCACACGGCATGACAATGGCAGTAATTTTTAGACAGCACTCGAGTAATACATTGTGTCGTCGCTGACGGGTCAATACAGTAAGTAGATGGGGTTGGATGACTCTTAGCCTAGCCGAGCCTAGACGGGCCCGCTACAGCGTTTTCGTAGATACGTCCATTGCTGCGCGATGGGAGAGACGGAGCACTCGCACTCGCACTCGCGCTGGCGGTGGGAGGAGCAGCCAAAAAATCTCTCATCTCCACATCGCTTTCGTCCTCCGGCGGCACCAGAAATTCCACATCCTCGCACAAATGCGGAAACAAGATGGACATCATATCATCCAGTCTGCAAATGGGGATCGGGTCGCCACGTCAGCATTGTCAGGGTCAAAGGATTCACAAAAAACGCCAGCCGGCCAGACTCGGAGCAAGGGAGGAAGCGGCGCCTAGCCTGCCTGCCAGGCAGTCCTTCGCTGCGCAGGCACACCAGAACCCGAAAAAATCGGGACGTCCCGCGCAGCCGTGACAATGTTTGTGTGAAAGTTTGCGCACCTGGAGATGAAGTCGCCCTTTTGTTGCTTCTTCTTCGCAGGCCCATCTACGATCGAGTTCTCGGCTCCTGATGCGAACCCCGCTGTGTCTACCGTGCCGCGAGCGCGATCGGTCGTGTACAGCGATAAGCCCTGGCGTACGGCGAGATCCAAGATGTTCCGTTCGACTGTGTCTGTAGCAAGTCATCATCAGCACATGAGGAGGCCCTCTGCCCGGAGCCCTCCGGTAAACGTGCCTTCGGCGTAGTAACAAAACACTGAGGACCGATAAGTAAACTTCACGTGGATTTTCAAATGACACACCTTCCGTCGGACGCAATTGCCCCAATCTGTCGATTCTTGCGATGGCTACAGCAAATAACTTCGTCAGGGAGTTGATCGATGGGACCGATAGCGTTTCGGAGAGCCAACCTTGAATCTCAAACGAATGATGGACTACGCTCTCTAGGAGGAAAACGCGGGAGGCGCAGGTCACGTTCAGCCCTGCATTCTGTCGCTCCCTTATGTTCTGACTGTCAGTCACCCGGCTCCGTCCAGCTTGGGGGGAGATTTTGGACATACCCGTGGAGAAGCAACACGAGGATGTCGGGGTCATTGCGGAATCTAGTTGCTGCGTCTTGTTTGCGGTTCCCCGAGTCTATCCGGAGACTTGAAATGCCTGATCGTTCCCCAATAAAACCAAACATGTAGCGAGGCACGAGTGATGAACCAGCACATACCGTTCCTAGTTAGGGCGTGTTCGATGACTGTATCATGGAGATGCTGTCATTGATACCTCCGATACGAGGTACCGGAATAATGCGCACTGTGTAACGAATCTTCCCAGGCCGAGAACACGATACTCTTTGCGCCCGAGTCCGCAAGTTGGAGGTACAGGAGGTGGCGCACCAGCGTATCGATCTTCGTCCCATAGCTACCGTGCACTTCCATCGTGTTGATTTCAGAAAGTAGATTGTGACTAATGGTGTTATACTCGATCTTGCGGCGCGACTTCGGAATGGGGTCGCATTGAAGCTTCTCCGGAGGTTGCGCAGTCTTATCCTTATCTTTCTTCTGCATCGAGAAGCGCTGAAGTGCGTCGACGTTGATAGGAAAACTGGGGGAGCCAGGTGCATATAGCATGGAAAAGAGGACCAGACGGGGTGCACATACCGGCACACGGGACATGCCTTCATGTGGCGCAACAGCCACGACTTCATGCATTCCTGCGTATATCGTTGGCTCATCAGCCAAAGAATGCTTATAAAAAACAAGACCGTCACCTCGCAGAACACATGAGCACTGTGAAATATGTTAGCATCGATGCATCAGCGCGCGTCGCAACGATCAAACTTCACCATTGTGTGATGTATCCACGGAGGAACTCGCAATTACACAAGATACAACACCCTTCCTCGTCTTCTTCTCCGTCTCGTCCTTCGGACAGATGAGTGAGCTATGGGGTCGTTGGTGGTTACGTCTCGCGCAGAGGGGGGGAAGGAATGGGGGGGCGTACATAGCGTTGCCTAGCACGACCTGCATTGATTCTGCGCTCAAGTTCAGCCTGGGTCACCCCGTTCCTCTGAAGGGCTAGCCCGACGTCGACGTCACCCCACTCTGCTTCTTTCACGGAGTCGGAGATCTCCTGTAACTGACGGAAGTATCTAGATCCGTAACACGTCAGCGCCCGTGTGAAAAAATCACGGGATCAATGGGAGGCCGCACAGGATTCGCTCATTGAATGCCTTGCGGAAGAGCGCAAGATCAGCTTCTATCTGGTCGTTTATCGTGGCTTGAAATTGTTTGCATCGTGAGAGGGCCTCGACGTGAAGGTAACAAACACTGACCTTGAGCAGACATCAATCCTCGAAGGCTCGACGCTCCCGCCTTTGCGAGAACCTTCTCCGGATCATCGTCCTTGGGAACCTTTGCAGCAACTGCCGTCAGGTTAACCAAGACGGATTTTATAGCCCGTCCGCCAGAATTCTTTAACAGAGTTTTGCGTGCGTCCATCAGTTCTTTCTTGAGGACCTCGTGTTCGGGCTGCATTTCGATGTCCTCAGTCAGCAGTTCGGCGTCGGGCTCGTCCAATTCCGCAGCCATGGCCTTCGCAGCTGCTGTAGTTTTTCGATGCTTGTGTTCTCTAGCATCGTGAATAGCCAAAACCGTCCGTTCGGCAGATAGCACCTCGCGACGGTCAGCAAGGAGCACGGCATAAGCTTGCAGATAAGTCTCTGCCTCCCCTTGGGTCTCTAATGTTCTCGAATATTCTTGTCCGTCCACTTCGCCTGCGGCATTGCTTGCGGTCAAACTTTGCGTGAGTAGGCTGTAAATATGCGTTCTCCACTTCCATAGCAAGCGAGACTGGGCATTAAGTACTCGATCTATGAGCTCGTCCGCTTCCTCCAACTTGACGTAGACTTTAGTTATAACAGCGTAATGACATGTTGATATTCACGTACGAGATACGTGGAGAGGATTCCGCCTCGAGGACAATACGGGACCTCCACAAGGATGTCTCTCTCAACGAGCTTCTTCTTCCCGACATCGGTCTTAAGCTGTGCCATCGCTCTCATAGCCGACTCATCCGTGACTACCAACGAAGTTATTTAGCGTCTGATAAATATGAAGAGAACACACATTTAAGCATCTTCCTGCGCAGTTCATCTGCTGCCCTGTACGCCGCAGCCTCCTCTACGGCTTTCAATTCACCCATCCAGTGATATACATCGCCTTGCAAGAACTTGACTCTATGCAATGTGAGATAGCAATCGCGTAGTCGTTGCTGGAGAGCACGAGACTTGTGAAGGTGCTCCTCGCCAGCTGGAGTCTTCGGTAGTTCGCCATGGTCTGATCCATTGTTGTCGTTGTCGAACATGGAGGAGTGGCCATCTTCGACGGCGTGACGACCATTGCCTTCAGTGACCGCTGGTTATATCCTACTCTCTGTTCAGAAGTTCTTTTCTCACCTCTTGCAGCGCGAAGCGACGCCGTTTCCGCTTTTAGCTTGACCCCGGTGGCATCATGGTCTGCGATGGCTGACAGAACATCCCAGATGACTTGCTCGGCTTCTTTCTCAGCCCGTAGGAGTATTTCCAAGCATTTTTCTTCGCGTTGCTGAAGGCCCACATCATACTGCATTATCTGTGTGGCAGTGATCATCTCATTGACCTAAGGGGGAGGTATTAACCAGAGGTATAGGGAAAAATTGAGATCTACCCGTGCCTTGCTGCTTCTGTCATCCATAACATTTCGCCAGTTTTGATCCCGCATTCCCTCGAGAACCTGACCCATGGTCTTCAGGACTCCAGGCTTGTATAACTTGTCTCCAGGCCTCTGCAGCTGCCCTACCTGGGGATGCGTACATATTTGGCGAAGTTTTCTCAGCCAAGTGCGTAAGAGTGCAGCGTCGACCTCCTGGTTCTGCGAAGTGGCCACGCCGCGTGCGTCGAGGCCAAGTTGCGACAGAGTGCTCTCCAGGCTTTCATCGTAAACCTGAAAAGGCACACATCAGCCCGCTACAAGGCACGTGGACGCAGAGCTTACGTGACGCTCGACCCTGCCTAGGTGAATGGGGAAGACGAAGCGCGTCTGCACAGGGATTGTGAGCTCGTCCTTTACTGCTGCCTTCATAGTCCTGGTCGAAACAGTAAGGTCGAATTAGCAACGAAAATGACAAAATAACGCACCGGACCGTATAATGCTGGAATAGAGCCGTAAATTCAGCAACAAAGCTAGGTTGCGTGAGTCTGTTCCAATTCTTAGGCAAGTATATGCTCGGATCAACACGAAGAAATCTAGTGTATGGTGAGCGATAGTACGTGAAAGAATTGCCCAATTCTTAACTTGAGAACATAGGATAGGTCAGAGACTCGGGTTCTCGCAGGTGTACCGGAAACAGCAAAAGACGAAAGCCGCGGAATGAGAGACACCATCTCCCTGATGTAGACAACATGAACGAGGATAATCAAGCAAAGAGGGGACCAGGACACTCACGACGCTTTCCCTCCTCCAACCATTTGAACCTTCGAATCAAAGTCAGTCGACTTGCCATGTGCTGAATGAAATGACCTCACCTCATCCATGATCACGCGATACCATTCACAGGCAACCAAAAGGCTGACCATCCGTCTGTCTCTGGAGTACTCGGCGGTCTCACGTGCCAGCCGGTTAGGTGTGGCGCGTGCGACGTATAAATCCCGCCGCAGAGTGTCGTATGTAGTAATGCACACATCAAAAGTATTGATATAGGCTGGCCACTTGTCAAGGAGTGAAACATCGGGATCCTCGGGATCTGTGATGTCCACAGCCTTGCCGTTCCCTTGTTTTGCCTGTTTCTGTTTCGAAGTCCTTTTCCTTTTCGTTTTTTCCCCAAGTGAAAGGCCCTTCCACCCGGGATATACCAGAACCTTGAGTGACGGGGCGTGACGGGCAAGCTCGTCAATCCATTGTTGAGACAAAGAATTTGGGGTGACGATGAGAGTTGTCTACGACCTGACGTAAATAGAGCAAGCTGATTGAGAGGACAAGATATACCCGTATCTCCCTTAAAAACATTCTTGCCTCGGGATCCCACCAGGAATTCGATGGGCTTCGTCCGATGCTGGGGTTAAGGAGGACAAGTGCGATACACTCAACCGTCTTTCCCAGACCAGGCTCCTCTGCCAGGATACCGCCATGCACGGTCTGTGGATCTGGACGCTCGGGCGTTAGGGTTCCCGTAAGGCGGTGATAATACCAAGTTAATTGTTCGTCTTCCTCTTGGACGGTAACTCGTTGCCACAGAACGGGCAGCGCTACTGGGTCTGTACTCTTGGGAATGAGTTCACCAGATGGCCCGAAAGAATTGCCCTCGCGCTCGATCATCCACATGACAGTGCGCTTCTGGAAAGGAAGGAGCGTAGGGAGGAGCGCCTGTGGCTGTAAAAAATTGTCCATGATCTCCTGCGGAAGTGGTCTAGCGGGTTGAACCACTGCGTAAAGGAAAGGTACGTCAATTCTCCCTTGGAACGAGGAAGACGATGTTTCAGGAAGGGAAGGAGGGAATGCGAGATCTAGGATGCCACGCCTTGCCGTTTCGATTTTGGCACGGTCCTGTACTTTACGAGAGCTTGGAGATAGTTGGAAAATAGCAGGAAGGCGGAAAGAGAGTATCACGTCTACGACCAAACGGAAAGGCAAAGTCTGAAAAGTGTTATCCCATGAGGTGAGGGGCAAAATGACCACGCGAAGACAAGCAGATACGTCTATGGGAGATTGGTGTAAAGTGTACTGTGTAAGAGCATCAAACCAGGAAAAGAGATGACCGTCCCCTGTCTCCCTACCCTCCGCATATAGAGAGGGGACGACAAAAATATTGCGGAGGTCTGCCCACTTCTCTTCAAGATGAGAGGGCATTGCATCAACGGTGCCTCCGTATCCGCCTCGGCTATTGATGAGAACGTCACCGCAATCGAGAGTTACGGATTCAGTCGGACTGGCACAAAAATCCCTCAGAAAAACGACGAGCGCTTCCTCCAAGGAAGTGAGGCCATCTCGCTCTGCGTCGTTATCAGAGATAAGTTGAATGTGGGGGTGGTCCTCTGGACATCTCTTGGAGTATTGCAGGTCGAACTCATGACGAAGCACAGGAATGCTCTCAGACGCGCCGGATTGTTTCATGCCGAGGTTTCTCCGCTTCGTATGGAGTGTGTGCGATTCTAGACGGGGACGCTTCTGTCCCACGATAGTTGTAGATTCATGGGAATTCTCGCCCAGGAGGGCATGCAAGAGATCCAAAAACAATTTGCAATTGAGCACAAGACATTCAGATCCATCAGACTGTGCTCCCTCTTTTGCTCGGTACGAAAGTTGATGAGAAGAAGTCGAGGAACGCATATCGAATGACAGACAGTGTGGGAGAGAGGAGTGAAGAAGAAAAACGGGTCAGGGTCAAGGACGCGACTCGGGTGCGGATGCCCGACACGGTCACGCGTCTAACCTGTCTGACTCGTCCATCCGTTCCCACGTCGCGGCCCCCTTTTCTTTTTTTTTTGGTTCAGGATGTCTCGCCTCATCGTTAAGAATCTACCATCATATATCACCCCCGCACTTCTCAAGGAGCACTTTTCTCAATCAAAGGGTCCTGGAGGCACGATCACTGATGCCAAGGTCGCTCTAAAGCAGGACGGGACAGCACGGCGATTCGGATTTATAGGGTTCAAGACAGACGACGAAGCTTTGAAAGCCAAGGCATGGTATGATAAAACATTTATTGATTCAACTCGGGTGAGGGTTGAAATCATCGACGTGAGTGTCCTTCCTCTTACCCGTCGCTCCCAGGCCTATGATTTCTGACTAGTGTCATTCAAGGGCGCAAAGGACGCCCCTGGACCACGGCCGACTAAGCGGCGGCGCCTGGCTACACCATCTACCGAACATGGTGCTACTTTGGCTCACAGAAAACCGAATGCATCCAACCCCAAGTCGGACTCTGATGTCCCACCGGCAACGATCAAGAGAAAAGATGCCAGTTTCGAAGAATTTTTAGAGGTTATGCAATCTAAGGCGAAGAAAGTGGTGTCATCGGTAGACCAAGCAGATCCGCTTTCATCTTCGTCGAAGAAGGGCAAGGCCCCAGCTACCCAGCAGATGTTGCAGGACCCACTGGAGGCCGAAGTTCAGCAGAACCTAACAGACATGGAATGGATGCGACAACGGATGAAAGGAGGTGTTGAGGATGTCGCTAGTCCAGAAAAAGCTTTTGAGCAATCCGACAGCGAGGAACAGGATCCGGAAATTTCTGAAGAGAAAAATCCAACTGAGGAGACAATACTCCACACTGCAAGGCTGTTTGTTCGGAATCTTACGTTCACCTGTACCGACGAAGAGCTACGTGACTTATTCCAGTCATTCGGAACCGTATCTCAGGTGAGTAGAAACCTCCTCTTAGGTTGGATAGAGTCGCTAGATTGGCGAGAAGAGATGCCATGAACTCCGACCTTTTAAACTCACTGCGAATCTTCAAGGTGGTTGGCTTTGCTGACTACCTTTCTGCAGGTGTGTGAAGGCCTAATCTTGCCTCTGCCTTGCTTACAGAGAAGCCATCGATGGTCAATGTCCTCAGGTGAGTAACCGTTTCCCCTCGCGGTGCGATCCCTCCTGGGATGAGAAGTTTGCATAGGGACAGCAGACCCTTCGGGGAATGTTGATTATGCTGGGAAATAAACGATAGTAGACCTGATACCTTTACCAACTCTCGCCAGTCTCCTTGGGCGTTATTCTGAAACCTTCTTGCAGATACACATCCCAATTGATTCCGTGACGAAAGAGTCCAAAGGTCTCGCATTCGTCACATATACGCAATCTCAAGATGCCTTAACTGCTTTCAGGGCCCTGGACAGGAAGTCATTCCAGGGCCGCTTACTGCACATAATTGGCGCTGTTGATCGGGACAACAATTCGTCTACTATAGACAGTGGCAGCAAACCCAAGTCACTAAAAGAGCAACAGAAGGAGAAGCGCAAGGCGGCCGCAGGGAAGGGATTTAATTGGAGCATGCTATACATGAACGTGAGTGAACATCCTTGTTGGTGGTATGACTATCTTAGTAAGCTTCATCCATAGAGTGATGCCGTCCTATCCTCTGTGGCTGCCCGGATGAATGTACCCAAATCCGACATTCTCGACCCCGAGTCATCCGATGCCGCCGTCAAGCTTGCCCTTGCTGAGACACACGTTATCCAAGAGACGAAAACATACCTCGAGTCCCACGGCGTCATTTTCACTGCTTTCTCCGGACGCAGACGCTCAGAGACTATCATTCTCGTCAAGAACATTCCATACGGAACAACAGCGGA
Organism: Russula sp. MG48; assembly: GCA_003313725.1. Classification (NCBI taxonomy): domain Eukaryota; kingdom Fungi; phylum Basidiomycota; class Agaricomycetes; order Russulales; family Russulaceae; genus Russula; species Russula sp. MG48. The sequence goes on along the minus strand of QLOS01004266.1, from coordinate 12,918 downwards.
GCAGTTGCAGGAAATGTTCGGCGCTCATGGCGAGTTGCAGCGCGTGCTAGTCCCACCTGCTGGAACGTTGGCAGTAATAGAGTTTGTGCACGCGGACGAGGCTCGCAAGGCCTTCCGCGCCCTCGCATACCGCCGACTCGGCAACTCGGTCATCTACCTCGAGAAGGGCCCGCTTGGGATGTTTCAGCCGACCTCGTCGACCTCCGAAGTGGCGAACGGCATCGCGCCGGTTGCCATCGAAGACCTGGACGCGGGGGATGATGCCAATCTCGACGTCACGGGGGGCAAGACGCTCTTTGTGAAGAACCTCGCGTTTGCAACCTCTTCAGAGCACTTCACCCAGGCATTCCGCCATCTACCCGACTTTGCCTTTGCCCGTGTGCAGACCAAGCCAGACCCGAAACGTCCGGGTGCGCGCCTGAGCATGGGATTCGGCTTCGTGGGGTTTCGTACCGCAGAAGCGGCGCGGAAGGCGCTCAAAGGCATGCACGGATACGTTCTCGATGGACACACACTCAGCGTCAAGTTTTCTGGGCGTGGCGCTGAGGAGCAAGAAGAGGAGAAGAAAGGAGGGAGGGAGAAGGCCAAGACGACGAAGATGCTGGTCAAGAACGTGCCTTTCGAGGCAACGCGGAAGGACATCCAACAGCTGTTTGGGTGCGTGGTTCTGACCTGCCTCGCGCCGTTGAAAGGTTTGGAACTAAAATCCAACCACTTTCGTCTTAGCGCGTACGGTCAGCTCAAATCCGTCCGCCTGCCCAAACGCTTCGACCGTCGTTCGCGCGGTTTCGCGTTCCTCGAGTTCGTCACGCGGCACGAGGCGGAGAACGCGTATAATGCGCTCAGGCACACGCACCTGCTCGGACGCCACCTCGTGTTGGAGTGGGCGGAGGAAGGGGACGTGGATATCGACGAGCTTCGCAGAAAGGCCGGCGTCGGTTTTGGCGACGGTTCTGACATGCCTGGGAAGAAGAGGAAGCTCGTGCTGGATGAGGACGGCGATGGTGGAGAGGACGATGTGTAGTTGCTGTCCATTATCACGACGCCGAGCCAGTCTCGCAAAACTTAGAGTAGCCACGCATAGTTATGGGTATTGTATGTATGAATGAGACCACGGAAGATCTGCTTCATTCTTTTTCGCATGTAGCAATTACAGTCTTCAAACGAAAAATGCCACCATCGGCAGCATAGTAGCTACCGACTTTACTTCCTACGTCTCGACTACCGCCTCTCCTGCCAATCGTTCCTTCTCCCTTTTCTCTCTTCTTCGCTTGACATCCCAGTTGTAAATCCGCGCTGTGTTAACCTCCATCACCGTCATCTGCTCGCGGATGAATTCCAGATCCTCGATGGTGTTGTCCAGGCTGGTATTCGCGGCTTCGAGTTTAGATTTTAATAGTTCGATGGCTGCAGGTATTTTGTAGGACAGCATGACATTGGCCTGTGGAAGGTGGAAGGTAAGCGTGTGAGGAATGCACGACAGCGAACGAAGGGGGACGCGTACCCCGAGCCACAGGTGCACGGTGTCCGTTTCTTCGAGCTCGGCCTCCGCGTAGAGCGTGTCGGCGAGCTCGAACGTCGTTCTGACCGGTGCGGGCTTCCCGCCGTCGTTGTCATCGAGTTCTTCCTCGAGGTCGTCAGCATCATCCGCGCCCGACGCCGTCGCCGCTCTTTTCCCTTCCTAGAATACGCGTCAGAACGCTTGTCCGATAAAGGGAAAAAAATAGGGAGAGAGAGAGGGGACGTACTCGACGATCGCGCAAGAACTCGACCATGCTCAGCGTCTTTTTGATATCCGGGATCTTTTCCTCGAGCCCGCGTCTCCGTTGCGTCAAGTTGCTGTCCATATAGCGGTACTTCCTACGGGGCAGGCCATCGCGAAGGGAAGCGCCAAGAAGAGCAGGGAAAGAACGAGAAAGAATCGGGAGGAGGTGGGGGTAAGTCGGAGGACACGATTCGTGTTTGGAGATACGCACGCTAGGGCATCCTGGAACGCACTGAGAACGCCTTCGACTGCCGCGTCGGGGCCGCCGAGATACTCCTCCACGTCGTTCTGCGTGGGTGGGTGTGACATGGATGATCAGCAAGCGGCGTGAAAGGAGGGGGGTTCGCGAATAGAACCCCCCCAGGAAAATCGCGAGCGCACGATGAAGAGAGCTTTGGGGATCCCTCTTGGATTCTTTTCATCGTGTTGGACGATGTCGGTTGGTGCCGCCGAGGCTGAGGTGGACATTGCTAATGCTGGTACAGCACTGTACAGTACACTGTCGGTTGACGACAGATCTAATCTATCTATCTCGGCACTTTCCGCTATGAGGTCTGAATCTCTAGTCTGACAACCCCTAAAAGCCGTCGTCCAAGTCCTTTCTCCTGCTAAGAACCCCGAACCGGAAAGGGTGTTGCGCATCACCGGAGGAACCTTGATGATCACCAATACGTCCCATGCGTAGCACCCGCAACGACGACTCTCTTATTTTTAATCTGTCACAAGTGGACCACTTCTTGAGAATGCCATCTTAGGAATATTCGATGTCTATCGAGTTGCCACAACGGGCGACTGGGATAAGACGTGTCAGTGGGTGCGGGTGCATGGGCTAATGTACGTACGTATGCCGAAGATGACGATACTGTATGTCCTATTTGGCATCACGCCGTCTCATTCTCCAACTTCTCTACTCAACCGAAACACCTGTGGGGAAAGCGCTCGATGTTTGACCAGCCCCTGCCCATCGTCATAACAATATATATATCCGTCGCGACGCCCCTCTTTCCTGAGCGAAAGATGTGTCAGACCAAGAAATGGCTCCCGCATTGGCGAATCGCTTCAATACTGTACTTGTTAGATCGTCGAGACCAATCCAGCATACGCGATCACTGGCACTGGCACGACGCTCGAGTACGGCGATGACGTTGTCCCCACCTTCGAAAGTGCTGATACTAATGAAAACGAAACTCTCGGATAAGGATGGCGCTGGTATTTCCCAATACGTCCTTTGTGTGGATCCGCCCCACGTTTACAAACACTCTCGTCACATTTCGGGCGTTACCAAAGCTTCTTTTGTGCCAGCAATTTGATCGATCTTGGCCATGAGAGAATACCGAATACCAGCTACATTTCATCCGAGACAATCGTGACATGTTTGTCCGTGTTAACCCAGCTCGAGGTTTTCACCATCGGATTCCAATCCTCAACTTCTCTCCCCGATCGAAGAAGCCGACAACCACCCTCGCTGACACGCGCCGTCATCCCCACTCTGATCCGGTTCGAGTTCGAAGGCGTGAGCCAGTACTTGGAGGACCTCGTGGCCCGAATCGATGTTCCGATACTGGACCGGCTCGGCAGTGTGTTCTTCAATCAGCTTGTCTTTGACGTCCTACAGACTACCCAGTTCGTCGGTTGCGCAGAGAGGCTCTCGTCATCCAATCCATGGTCGACGTTCTTCGAGGATGCCTACGTCCTGGTCGCCTTAGAACCATCTAGAATAGAAGGATTGCGGGCGGGGAGTGGAATTATGGACGGTATATCGTCAGATAGATCTGTGCAGCAATCCACAGAGCCATTCATCACCGCGCGCCAGCACTCCGGTCACAGTGACCTGGTAGCTGTCCATCGCTGGGCAGATTGACCCTCATGGCCACTAACTTAGTCGGCGTCAATAGGTAGCGATAGTTACTCCCCACTCTCGGCTCCGTTAGCGCTCAGAGGTGTCTATTAAATGCCTGCCACTCTCATATGTTGCCTGACGCTCGGAACGTCTGCTGTCCTTGGCAGCCGAGCACGACCTTCTTGTGTTAACATAGGTGTTGACACTTGCTCACAATGTGGGCACACCCCATGTAGTATGACATTGATGCCACGATTCTAGGAGGATCATATGAAACTAGAGGTCATCCATTGTCGATGTTGTTGCGAGTCGGGACTTTCGTTCGGACAGAAAGGATCATGTCGTTCGTTATACATGGCAGAGGTACAATAAAGTATACAATGTAGGAGAATAACGACAGCTAGATACATGGTTAATATAATGTAAAAATGAATGTAAAGAATGTTTACTGACCTCAGTCTTTGGGGATAAAGACTGAGGTTCTACGGCTACGCAGTATCGTACTATAAGGAAGGTAAGGTCTGAGCGAAAACTATTTTCTAGTGTCCTGAGGTGAGACGAAAGGAAACGATCAGGGCAGGGTATGATTGATTAGTCCGGGGTCCCGCCCGTGCCTCACAGCGCTGCCACGGTTGACGTGCCGTTGCGGCTGCACCTCCAACATACAATCATGATGTAATATCCTACTAAACATCTTTCATAACCTCCAGGGTGCTAGGTGAGCCGGATGGGTTGGGAATCAAGTCGGTGCATGCGACCGATGGAGGCGCAGATTTGGGTTGCTGGGAGAAGAGGGCTGGAGACGAGACAGGGAGGTAAACGGTGACAAAAGCTGAGTCGAAGCTGAAAAGGAATAGCCTGAGTCACATCGAGAGAGCACAAAGTTCGGTAAACGAACCGACGACAGAGGGCATTCGTGTCAACGTTGAATCATGATGCTGCTGACGATGTGGAAAAGCGATAGTAGTCACACTCATGCAGAATGGCAGGTTTTCACTCAAAGAGGGAATTACGCTACACAAGGCGCACCGAGCGAGCGACAAGGTAACAACACTTAGGGGCCGCCACACTGCGACGCCTTGTTTTGATACGCCATCGAGTTGCCACACCGCCGGACTCGGAACGTCTTCAGGTCTTGGCGGTGTTGAACCTCTTTCTTATCCATTTATGCCTTGATCGTCGGGTGCGCGCTTGGGTGGCTGCTGTTCTTTGCGACATCGGGGTAGTACACAATCCACGAGTCCTAAGGGACTGCCCGTTCTCAGCACAATTGCGCGCAACGCAACGCCCTAACGCGCCGCCAAATAGCGGCTTTCTAATCCTCGGCGAAATGCACGCTCAGCTCGCGCGACACGCAACGCAACAGCCGAGCACCTACGTGCGGCTGAATTGCGTTCGCGCAGCCCCGGCAAGGAGGCGCAATTGGTCGGCCAGGTCGGCCGCCCAGCGGGGACTGGCCCCGGCCTGGCGTGTGAGCGTTAGTAAGCGATTTTGGGGAAAGAGTTAAAAAGATGGCCGGCAGGATCTCAGGCTGGGTCGTACCACCGTTGATCCCTGCCGAATTAGGTGACGTGGGTAACGGACACGTGGGCGACAGCGAGAAGAGAATTCGTAGAGTGTAGCGACGTCACCTCTGGAACCTCATATTTAGGGGCGGAACCAAGTGTTGGCGGGTACTACGACGAGCGGGCGTGTTGAACGAGCAATGCAGTTTCAGTGGAGGGTAGTCCAGGGATGGCTAGTAAAAATGGACCAATGGTTAAGAAAGCAGATATTTGACACCTGAAACATCATTATGATGTGGAATGAAGACACGGGTGCTGGAGACATCTCAGTCACACTCTTTGAAGGCGAAAGGGCAGAAATGCGACGATTTCTATAGTGATTAAGCCGAGGGCGCCAGTGTACTGTACATGTCAGCCTGACACCGTGTCATGAGTATTACGAACTCTCAGTGTCAAACCGAATCTGACACCGGGTCCTGACAGTACTGTACTGTAAAGATGCGACTCCGATGCAAAGTTTGTTGTACGTGAGCGGTTGAGAACGTGTCTCTGTCTCACGTGGCACTGTCCCACGTGGCTGGACCGCAAGTAAGTTGTCGCGTCCATGCGAAACCATTTCCTTTTGTGTGACAGGTCCCGAACGTATGATCTAGGTCATGACAACAACTGGATCGCGCTAACAGGGCGCTAACAGAGCATCACGAGACGAGACCCCAGACAGCGGCGGCCCCATGTAGGTGTATAGACTCTCACTACACCACCAACTCACCCCCGTCTTGACAACCGCGACTTGAGACCCTCCCTACTTGACCCTCCCACTTCTAGACGTCCATCCGGTGTCGATTTGAGTGTGAAATTATCCCCGTCCAATCCATGGCACCTAACACGTACACCTGGATTACTGCCTGGTTTGTGCTCACAACGCCCGTTGTTATGTGGGATGTTGTCTATTGTCTGATGAGGTATGTTGGCCATATCTCCCAGAGTTGAAGTCTGACCGGCCATCATTATAAGGCCGCGCTCAATGGTCGGTGGTGACCTGCACTGGATCTGGGAACCATATGGATTGTACCAGGAGATAGATTATGTGCGTTACATCCTTTTTGACCGGGTGTGAGGGCTAACCGACCATAACTTTCGGGCGGATGGAAGACAGGTATACGGCGTCAAGGCACTGCAAGAAAACAGCGGATTCACCAATGCTCAGGGCAAGTTTCACTAATCGCGCCGGTTGCTTGACATGTTAACTGACTACCTTCGTTATCTTGATGCAGCCTTGATGAATGTGATAGAGACTGCCCTTAACTTGTGCTATGTGTATCTTGCACATGTAGCCAAGTATCCGGCTGCTCCGGTCATTGGATTTGCCAGCGCAGTAATGACACTGTGGAAAACAGTATTGTACTTGCTCCAGGAATACTGCTGCAATTATTGCTCAGTCGGCCATAATGACACGAAGACATTCATCGTTTATTGGATCATTCCTAATGGGTGAGGGTAGCTTCCTTAACCGGAAGTTATTGACTGACAGCAAATGATGTGACTAGGTTTTGGATCGTTTTCCCAGCCTTGATAATGTTCAAACTCGGCAAGGATATCACGTCGTCGATCTACGTGGCAGCGCGAGAGTCGGAGAAGAGAGCGTCTGGCAAGGAACAATAATGACATTGCAGTTCGAAGGCTGATTGGGTTTATGTATCGTGCCCGCGGATTGTTCGGATTATTCGTGGCAACTGGGCCACCATTATGCAGAAGTGAACGTAGCCGGGTAGAGCCTAACGCCCAATTCCTATCGACATTAGCCCGAAGAAGTCGAAGACATTCGGTATCGCAAGGCCGAGGACAGGTTAGGCAGTCAGTGGGAAGGAAGCAGCGGAAAGAGCTCTTGCCTGATCAGATAGCGTGTGTAGAAAGGACGCAAAAGGTCAGGCGCTCGTTGTGTGAGTGTAAACGGTGACATGAAGATTTAGAGGAAAGTTCTAGGGGCATACAGTACGTATGAGTGAGAATCTCGAACGTGTCAAATGGGCCTGAACCTGAACCTGAGCACTGACGTCACACTGACCAGCGCATATAAGCCGTTCAAAATGCTCGATTTCGAGTCCCTACCGCTCTTTTCCCTCCTTCCGTCCCCTCCTTTAAAAATGACTTCCGTAATTCACACTTCTGAGATTGGGAAACCCCCTCCTACAGGTCCTCGTGGAAAGAGGAGACACGTCCGCTCGCTCACCGGTAATTGATCTAGACTTCTCCTCCATTGTATATACATATGAGCGATACCACTCTGACCCACCGCATATTCGCACAGGTGATTTCCCTGAAGTTGACGAGAAAGGCCAGGAGAAATGGCCCAAGGGTGACGAGAAGGCATGGAAAGCTGCCATGCGTGACACCCATGCCGGCGAGCACTTTTCTTCTTCCCTTCACCGCCCGACCGTGACTGAGCCCTCTCCGTAGAGCTACCCGAGGTTACAAGGGACATCGTGAACCATGTCCAGACATCGCTTGCTCGGGCGCCTTATAACATCGACGACTTCGGCGCCTATCAGGCTGCGGCGCTATCTGTTCGCGATAACCTAATTGTCAGTTTTAATCTCCTTAGTTATCTCTCAAGATTGCGGTAGCAATCCCTCTTTTACTCCTGATACGCGATGACCGACGTCTAGCATTCACCATACACTCTTATTTCCCCTTCCCCTCTTAGGATTCTAGTCGTTTCAGCCACGCAATTATTCGTCGCACCATGTACTATACGCGAACATGACATGTTGAGAGCTGACATTCCTTGATCCAGGTGAACTGGAACTCAACTCAGCTCGAATATTCGCGCAAGTCTCCTAAACGCGCCTACTATCTCTCTCTCGAATTTCTGATGGGCCGCACTCTGTCCAACGCGCTCCTCAACCTCGGTCTCCTGGACAGTTACTCTTCTTCCCTCTCTTCCCTCGGCTTCAGTCTCGAAGACATACTCGTGCAGGAGCGCGACGCCGCGCTCGGAAACGGTGGTCTCGGTCGCCTCGCTGCGTGCTATCTCGACTCGTCTGCGACGCAGGAACTCCCCGTGTGGGGATATGGCCTACGTTACAAGTACGGCATTTTCCAGCAGCTCATCAAGGCCGAGGACGGCTCTCAACTTGAGGCCCCTGATCCCTGGCTCGAACATCAGAACCCGTGGGAGCTTCCACGCCTCGACGTCACCTATGAGGTCAGATTTTACGGGAATGCCCAACGATGGGGTGAGGGCACTGGCCGCGCGACGTGGAGTGGTGGGCAGGAGGTACTCGCCATTGCGTATGACGTGATGATTCCCGGGTACGGGACCAAGAGCACGAACAACCTGCGCCTCTGGGAGAGCAAGCCGAAGCGTGGTTTCGATCTCCAGAGTTTCAACGGTTCGCTAACGTTCTTGTACGCGTTCACGAGTCGCCTGGCGTTCTGATTTCTTTCCCTTGCCTAGCCGGCAATTATGAACGTGCCGTAGAGGCATCCAATTCGGCCGCTGCGATTACGTCTGTGCTCTATCCAAATGATCACACGACGTGTATGTTGCGCCCCAATCTAAATGCTATACATGTAACTGACAAACGATAGTTGGGAAGGAGCTTCGCTTGAAGCAACAATATTTCTGGACTGCTGCGAGTCTTGCAGACATGATGCGTCGCTTCAAACATCTCGATAAGCCCATCCATGAGTTTCCCGAGTGTAAGTTCCCTTTGTTGGGCACACCGCGAAGTTGTCTCACTGGTGATTCTGTATGAATAGACAATGCCGTTCAGCTCAACGACGTGGGGTTCCCAACGCATATGACGATATTAATCCACTGATGACAACTCCAGACCCATCCAACGTTGGCCATCGTCGAGCTCATGCGCATCCTTGTCGACGAGGAAGAACTCCCGTGGGATAACGCATGGTCGATTGTTACGAACACGTTCTTCTTCACCAACCACACAGTACTTCCCGTGCGTTTCACTTCCCTGAGTTGTCCCCACCACCGATAATTGTATATTCTGTGATGCAGGAAGCTCTCGAGAAGTGGCCAGTTCCACTTATGGAGCACCTTCTTCCAAGGCACATGCAAATCATCTTCGACATTGTGAGTCCCTCTCGCATCACTTGACATCTCTCTCTTGACATCTTCCAAGAACATGTATGTCTTCATGCCTCTTTGAGTATCTCGTCTAACATGAATCGGGCTCAAAGGCTCTTCCTTCAATGTATGTGCATCATCACAATATCATTCCCTTATATTCACTCTTTACTAGCTGTTGAGAAGAAGTTCCCTGGCGACCGTGACCGGCTTGCACACTTGTCGCTTATAGAAGGTTTCTCTCCCGTAACTCGTTTAGCCACAACCATAGGTGACATAGGTGCCGTTTACAGAGGGCTTCCCCAAACAGATCCGCATGGCCAATCTCGCTGTCGTTGGCAGCAAAAAGGTCAATGGTGTTGCCGAACTCCACTCCGACCTGGTAAAGAAGAATCTTTTCCCGGATTTCGTTGAGTTCTACGGGCAGAGCAAGTTCGGTAATGTCACAAACGGAAGTACGTGCGCGCTTGACATGACACGAGTTGACCCAAGAATTCATCGAGTCTTCTGTAGTAACACCCCGCCGGTGGCTTGATCAGGTACTCAATTGCCTCTCTCTGATGTGGCTATAATGACAACGGCTCAATTCGCAGTGCAACCCGTCGCTTTCCTCCCTCATCACAGATACGCTCAAGATTGACCGTAATGTGTGGCTGAAGGACCTGTACAAGCTCGAGGGACTGCTCGCACACGTCGATGACCCGGAGTTCCAGGCGCGCTGGGCAGCCGTTAAGCACCAGAATAAGGAGCGCCTTGCTTTGTTCGTGGAGCGTCAGCTAGGCATCAAAGTCGACGCACATGCGTTATTTGACGTTCAGATCAAGCGACTACACGAGTATAAGCGCCAGACACTCAATATCCTTGGTGTTATTCACGTGTGTATTATACATTTCTGTGGACAGCGGGGTGTATCTTTACACAATTCCCGTGCAGAGGTACTTGTTGATAAAGAATATGACACCCGAGGAGCGCAAAAAAGTCGTGAAAAAGGTGGTATTCTTTGCCGGCAAGGCGGCGCCTGCATGTGCGTTCATTATCCATCTACCTCATCGCCACCTGCTTATCTTTCGTCTTATCAAGACTATATCGCCAAGCTTGTGAGTTCACTTGCGATTTTGTCCGACAGGTAGTAGATACGTAATTTGCAGACGATCCGGCTCATCGTGAATGTCGCCCGAGTCATCAACGCGGATCCGGATACAAATCAATATCTCTCACTCTTTTTCCTGCCGGACTACTCCGTTTCTCTCGCGGAAATCCTCATCCCCGCCTCGGACATCTCGCAGCACATTTCAACAGCTGGCACAGAGGCATCTGGCACATCTAACATGAAATTTTGCCTTAATGGCGGGCTGCTTGTCGGTACCGTCGACGGTGCAAATATCGAGATCGCGGAGGAAGTTGGCGAGGATAACGTCTGTGGGTTACCTTCTCATCCACCTCTCGATCCCAGATGTTGGAGGGCTGATTTTAAGCACAGTCTTCTTTGGGCATCTCACGCCGGATGTAGAAGATTTACGGTATCAACATACCTACCACCCGATCCCGGTCGAAGAGAAGTCGCCGGCGCTAGCACATGTACTCAACACGGTCTCGTCTGGGATCTTCGGCGGCGATGGCGTGTACGAGCCGTGAGTGCTCTGTGAATAGGCTCACAAGGATTGAGTTGACACTTCACGATAGTTTGCTCAATACCGTTCGCCAGGGCGATTTTTACATCTTGACGGACGACTTTGACTCATGTGGGTCCCTTCGATAGTCATAAGACGAACTGCAAGTCACTGACGATAACTCACACAGACATCCGTGCGCTAGAAATGGTCGACGAGGCATACGCGGACCGCACTGAGTGGATTAAGAAGAGCATCCGGACAAGTGCTAAGGTAGGCTCTCCACCACTGATACATGTCCGTCCATCGGTGTGATAATGGAACTAATCCTATGATAACTAGATGGGCAAGTTTAGCTCTGACCGCGCGATCCAAGACTACGCGCAGGAGTACTGGAACATCGAGAGCATCAGGGTGTGAAAGAACCTAAATGCTGTAGCTGTACAGTCGTAGAATCTCGTGAACACTTGCTTTTTTTTATATCTTGGATATTCCTTGGCGCTTGGTGGATGGAGTGCCTAGGTTAACAGTTATAGTTGACGCCCCATGTACTTGAAGAATAAATCGCACATCCGTGCTTGTCTGATGCGTCTTAAACACATAAATATTCGCGAGGATGAGGCTAGGATTGAGGTAACACGAAAGGAGAGGAATAGAACAGGACATTGATATGGGTCCCGAAGCCCAATAAAGCGGTAATAGTAGTAGAAAGTAAGCAGTCGTTTGTACTCGTCAGTCAATTAGATGAAACAATCAATGTGTCAAAGCTGAGGGTCGTGAGTTGCATAGAGGAGAGGAATCACCGGAGAAAGCAGAAAGAGGAAAACGAGAGACGGACGCGGACGCGGATATGAATGACAGTATTAGTTGCAAATGTGGAAAGAAAAATCAGGGAACGAAAGCAGGAAAAAAAAACAAGCATACTAGGTGAGGCGAGACAGCTTGGGGTGGTAATAGGTACGCGATATGTAGACAACAACCGGGGATACGAGGGAGGGTATACAAAAGTGTGGGCTTCTGTACTAGTACGAATACAAGAAATTATTGCGGAAAGTAGAAGATCAAGGACAGAAAGGGACAGCGAGAAACTCAACCAGGCGGGTATGTTTGTAAAGAGTGTTAGAGGAGGCGCAGGTGCGGGGTTTCAGGGTTGCGCTCGCATTCTGGTCATCGATGATGGGGACCCTCAGACGTGACGTGACAGAAACAGGGAACTTTCTTTACCTACTCAAGGTCAGCCGCGGTGAGCACTGGAAATCTCACGGAACGCTCAGGTGTCGACTGAAGCTTCTGCTTCAGACGCGGCAGTAGGGGTCTCCGAGCTGGGTACGCTCGCAGGTTCTTGCACGACTTGTTCAGATTCGGGAAGTTCCTCTTCGGCAACGGGCACCTCTTCAACGGGCACCTCGGCAGCGGGGACTTCTTCGGCAGCGGGCGCCTCTTCAGCGAGGGGCTCCTCCTCAGCTGGGGGCACCTCTTCAACGGTGTCTTCCAAGCCAGACGGGTGGTCCTCAGTAGTTTCCTCTGCCACGGACACAGAAGGCTCTTGTTGGGTAGTAGGTCCCTCCGCCTCAGGTACTTGGATTTCAGCGGCTACCGGCGCGGCAGTCTCGGTGGTGGCAGCAGGCTCTTCGGGTGGGGGTGCTGGAGTCTCCGCCGCTGGGGTTTGAGAGGTAGCAGCTGCCACGTCCTCGGGGACGGGGGCGGGCTCATCGGGGGGCGGAGTATCAGCAGGAGCGGCCGCCTCGGCATCGGGGACAACTTCCTCAGTTGCAGGCATCGGGGATTCAACCGGAGTCTCTGCAGCAGCCTCAGCGGTGAAGGCAGGCTCCTCGGGCAGGGCTGCTAGGGCCTCAGGAAGAGCAAGCACGGACTGCTCGGGGACTGGAGCGAGATCCTCGGTCACAGGTGCTGGGGATTCAGCGGGAGCAGGTTCCTCAGCTGCGGGCACCGGGGTCTCTATAGGAGTCTCTACAGCGACGGGCGCGGGTGTTGGAGCTTCTTCAGGAGTGGGATCGGGCTCCTCAGCTGCAGGAGGCGTGGCCGGCACTGGAGTTTCCCCGAGCATTTCTGTAATGGCGGGAAATGCAGGCTCCTCGCTATCAGGA
>QLOS01004260.1:0-18338 GCA_003313725.1 Russula sp. MG48 | reverse complement strand
GAGTATAAGTCGCGCCTTCCGTGGCTTTGGGCGCGAGATTTTTACTGATACAGGCGAGCCATGCATCTCCAATTATAGGAAAGGGCCTTCTTCTGACCCTGCACAGGACAATATTCCGTGAGCTTCACCCGCTCGCCACCATCTCCGGAAGACAGCAACACACCAAGGGAACCATACGTGGTGCGAGAGTTGTCACTTGACGAACGAGCAGTACGACTTTTTCGTCTCTTTCATTCTGTATTTGTTGTTCACCCCAATTGCAGCTCGTATTGGCAATGGCAGCGAACGTCGATTTTGATTACTTCTCCAGGCATTCTGAAGGGGGGTGCGTGTCTCCGTGATTATCGCGATTCAGGCCTCAGTCTGACCCGCGACCAGAACTGGAATGGGCTTCTGGCACTTCAGTGGGGGCTCGTCGGATTGAGCAGATACACCCCTCACAATGCCCATGCGACAAGCAAGGGTGTGGCTCACTGGACGATGGATCGGTACAACTACAAAAAATAAATAACAGACATGTCGCATGTGGTATATCATTAGTATTTGTCCCTTGCTCTATAGACCTCTGCAATGAACTTTTCAAAATCTGCTTCGTTAACTTCCAGTATATTGGTGTCGAATGAGCTGTGCCGCGTCCGTGCACCGGAATCCTCCTTCGCGTCTAGGAAAGTTAAACCGAATTCGCTGTGCGACAGTCAGCCACTTTGCACCTCCCGCACGCGCGAAGAGACACGTACTTTTTCCTGACGTCGCCAAAATCGAGGCTTTCGTTCAAGCCAATCACAAGGTACGTCCGATCTTGCTCGTCTAAGGACGCGAGGATCAAAGGCAAGCTCTTCTTTTTGGTTCGTCTGCTGATGTTAACCCCGGTAACCCGATCGCGTAGCACCTCCGTGAGCCAAAGGCCGAGGCGGAAGAGGACGCCAGGGTGGGTAAACAAGGCGAGTTCGGGACCCTGTTTGAGTTGCACGACACGATGACCTTTGATCATGCGGAGGTCGTTCTTATCGATGATGGAGGAGCCCGTTCGGATGATCGCCTGGTGGACGGATTTTGCCAGACCGATGGCTTCGCGCAGGCGGGCGACGCTGCGAATGCGAAAGTCCAGACATCAGCTTGTACGGCATAACACCATCCATTCGAATGCGAGGCTCACTCCTCGAGCGCGTCAAATGCGTTCCAAAAGTTGCGCACGAGCCAAGACTCGCGCTCCTCCTCCTTCTCCTTGTCCACTTCCACCGCCGCCGCCGCCGCCAGCTCTTCCTCCTGACCGCGACCGCGCACGCTTGCTGCTGGCACCCCCCAGCGTCCGGCAGCACGCCACACGCGCGCGCCTCCAAACCACTCTCCGCCGTTTCGCGCGCCGTCTGCTTCGACTTCGATCCGAACGCCAGTGGCCGCGTCCAGGAGTGCGTTGAGCGCGTCCACGGCGTCAGCGGCAGATAACGGCTGCATGTGGTAGCCGTAACAACGCACGAAGGAAGGGTAGGTGAGCTCGACCATGCCGTACTCTGGCGCGATGGCGTCGAGCTTGTCTCGGAGCTGGCGCTTCAAGTCCATGTCCATGTGCGCGTACAGCTGTTGAGTCTGGGGGATCGAGAACCTGCGACAAGCGATTGGTGAGAGGGGCCGAGTGGAGGTGTGCGTGTGTGCGTGCGCCCTACCCCATTTTTGCAAGGAGACCCGTCAGTCGTTTTCGACCCTGCTCCTTCCAGATTCCCAGCTTGCCCGCGACATAGCTGGAGTGAAACATGGCATCGTACAGCGTCCAATGCCGAAAAAGCTCGAAGCGGAGCTCATCCGTTGTGCGCAGCGACATGTCGTCCGCGCTCAACGAGGCCAGGCCGTGAGCATCGTTTGCGGGAGGAGGAGGGTTGAGACGGGAAACCTCGTCGTAATAGATGGTGTGATATTTCTCGTACTCAGAACGTGATGTTCGACATCGGATGTACTGGTTCGTGAGGCCAAGAATTGCGAGCCTTGGTTGGTGAGTATCGCAAAGGGCCAGACGAGACATGTGGGACATACCAGAGGAGGTCATTGTCAACACGTTCTAGCGCAGTAGCGAGGATGTAGACGATGCCGGCAGCACTCTGTCCATACCATGTTCCCGACATATAGTACTTGTCCAGCAAAGCGTAGCACTGATCGCGCTGCTCTTTCGAAACGCGTGGTGGACGTTGCTGCAAGCGCTGTAAGGGATGCGGGTACGTCATGAAGAAGTGTCCTCACGTCGTCATCCATACGTCTGCGTTTACTTCCACTCCTGCCACCGTCACTGAGGGATCTCCGTTTACGCGAAGGGCTCTGTGAGCCTTCGTCTGCGGAATCTTCTGGCAAGTCTTCAACGGCCAAGTCCTCATCTGAGCTCTCGTCTGAATCCGGGTCCGGCTCATCCTTCAGGAAGGACACCGTCGGCCCGCGCAAGCTCAGTGGGCTGAACAACACTCACATTGAGCGTCTCCCATGCTTTCCGCTCTTCGTCGAGGTGCTCCGCTCCTCCATCGTCCCAGACGATAATCCGCTCTCCGCCATCGCCTTCGCCAAACAGACTGGACAAGTTCTGCGGCCGGCCTGAGTCGATGACGTGCACATGAACTTTGGTAGGGAAGTCACCGAACCACTCCGATGAAGGCAGGTCGAGGATCGAGCCGATATTCAGAAGGATGAGAGTATGGAGCTGGGAACGCGTCTTTCAGCCCAAAGTGAATGATGGCACTAATGCAATAGTACTTCTGAATAGGTTATGAGCTCATCGCGCATACGCTCTAGATCTGCAATTCCAGACAAGGGCGTGATACGGTGCATGACGTCGTCCTGCTTAAATAGCTCTGCAAACATCTTAGCCGCGCAGAGCGCGTCGACATCGGGCGCGACGAGAATGATGACGGAGGAAGCGGCCGAAAGCGGTGATCTTCTGTGGGCTGCAAGGATGTTGTTATATGTTTCTGCATACGAAGGACGCGACGCGGATGCGAGATGAGGCGGTGGGATGAAAACCATTGAAGACGCGACGGCAAAGACAAACGGATTGATTAAACGCGACGCGTGTCTCACGTAATCGTTGGTAATTTATTTATGGTAACTTAGAACCCGAATACACTTCGCTCGCGCACGTCTCTTCGCTTGCCACGAATACCCCATACTCCCCAGTTGGTCTTGACCATAACCCTCGGATCAAAGTCAGCAACCTCCCATTTTTCACTCCCAAACGCATTCTCCCCTGGGGTGATCACCCAATCAAATTCACCTGCTACTCCTGGCGCCAGTGACATCGACTTGACATCGCGCTCAACATCAACGGGGGAGAACCCTGTCACGAAAACAGGACATTTGGTGGCCAACAGAAGCGGGAGGACAGGCCCCCATTCCGTTGGTGACTCGATTTGTAGGAGGGGTTCCCCAGTGACATCGGAGATCGAAGTGGGTGACGGGAAGCCGAAACCGGGAGAGAACATAAAGAAGAGATCGGTATATGGATCAAATGTGTCTTGGAATTGCGCATGTACTTCGTAATAATTGCATTGCATGCCGGTGATCGTCAACTGTGGGGTGTAGGGCACCGTATACGAGGGTATGCCATAACGCTCGATTGACGATCGAGTACGCTTATGTCGCGCAATAGGCGCAGGGGTTGGGGGCTCGTACACATTAGGCAGATATACTGGCTTTTCCTCCTCAGACTTCGTAGACGGGAATGGGGTTTCCTCCTGAGGGGTCGAGGAAGCGCTAGCGGTCTCAGATGCGGTCTCCGACGTAGAACTACTAGAGGGTGGGACCGGGGGTTTTGGTAACGAAACTTGGGGCCCGATAAAGTAGAGATGGAAAAGGGCCGCTGGGAACAAAAGCGTGAGTTGTTCCCAGACGTGGGGTGGTAGAGAAGATTCTGCTCGTGCTCCAAGGATGAATATTCGCATCTGAGGTTTGTCGATGGAAGCTTCTTCAGTCTCGGGCGTTCCCGTAGCACCGTGCAACGTCGATCGCAAAGCTGAGGGAGCATCTATAAATGATTGACAGGAATATGACTAGTAAACGCACCAGCTAGTGACCGACTGCCTTCTGGAGTAAGCCTTTGGTTCCCAAGAGTCAATGCGCTATATTGGTGTAGGACAGATCCGATGGTTATGGGATATGTGAGTAGCTTGCTAGCGTGCCTCTGTGACCGTTCCGTGTCCATTGAGGGGAAGTTGCGCGTATACCAAAACACATCCCAGTTAGAAAAGGATATGGCAGCTTCCGTGTCTTGCGGACCTACACTTGCGAACGGAAGGTTATATAGCTAGGCTCTGGGAAGCAAGGGGAACGCACCTGGTAGCTCAAACTCTCGTAGCCTCCGACCGCTCCGGAGGTCGTGTTCATCTTCATTCACCTCACGAAGACGCGAGCAGTATTTTGCGTGATCCTGATCGGCACGCCAGTGCTCCTCGGAGCAGTGAGTAGGCCATCCGCAATCAGGGCACTCGAAAGCAACCTCCCGAGGTTGGGCTTTTACGTGATCATGGATGTGGTGATGATGAGATGCACAGACAGGACATGGTGCTAGCGACTTGATGGCCTCTCCTCGAGCTACTATAGCAGGAAAGGGGGACCTGGAGAAGGGATGGAAGAGATTATCTTGAGAGAGGGTGGGCTGAGATTCTGGCTTAGCAGGCGCTTTTTTGAAGAGACTAAACAATGATCTAGTTCTAAGAGGGGGTATAATTTGACGAGCAGAGTGCTGTAAATTGATGCGACGCACTGCACGAAGAGGAGGATTGAGGGTGAATATCATCTCGTGGCATACGGAGCCAAGTCACTGGCGCGGTCGAGCCCTGTCGCTGCCGGACCGGACTGGACCGAAACAGGCGTGGTGCATGCGCGTACTTAGTACGACAGCACGCGGCATAGCATACACGCTACTCGTTTCTCGTCCTCTTTCCCACATATCTTGGCTCTTTCCTTGAAGTAAGCTTCTCGCCATGCCCGAGAGGCAGGTAAGGCCATCCACAGATGAAGGTATCTATCAACATCCAGTCGTCTCGGTCCAATCCAACTTACCACTCTGTCTCGCATCCAGAGTCTGCCCCTCTTCTTCAGGATGTTCCCGGGAATGGTGGCACTCATCATCCCCCTACGTCGTCCATAACCGACAAACTCGGTTCAATTCTTCAGCATCCACTCACAGCCCTCAACAAGACATTGCTCATTCTCCTCCTAGTCCTCCTCCTCCTCAGCTCAATCTTCATTGGTTTGTTCATCGGCTCCCAGCATAAGCTTCATAATGAGCCGGATGCCCCGGGCGGAGGACACCCTCCAAGTACACTCACGACTACTGTCACCGTCCCTTTAACTGCTATTGTCACTACTACAGCAGTTACTACCGTCACGGCCGCGCCTCCACCTGGCCCGTCAAATCCTCCAGGAGAGGCAGGTCTCCCATTCTTTCCGGTAGTCTCCCATTTTGTTGACAAGCTCGCAGAAGGGATGCTTTACTCCGGAATGTGTTGTGCTCTCTGCGGCCATCCTCTCTTCCTTGGATACTACTCAGGACCCTTGTGAGAACTTTTACGAATATGCCAGTGAGTTTGATCCAGTCTCCCAGTCTCTAGCTTACTTAGCTCATGCGTACAACCTAGCTGGAGGTTGGCGTAAGGCACATCCTCTCCCTTCGGACAAGGGTGACTTCGGCAGTTTCAATCTTCTTTTCCAGGAAAACCAGCAGATTGTGAAGGACATCCTCGAAAGCAACGGTTCCATATCCATCGCTTCCTTTGAGGAATCCGCTGATCGGCAACTTCTCACCAAGTTACGCAACCTGTACTACTCGTGCATGGATGAGGACACGTTGGATCAGTTAGGCGAAGGCCCTCTCAAGGACTTTGTCGGTCACGTTAAAAAGCTCTATCGCGGAGAGTCTACTGGGATCACTGACGCCGAGGATGATGACAAGAGGCGAAAAGGGTTGACGACTGCCCTGGCGTTCTTGCACTCAAGAGGTTTCAAAAAACATTTGTGAGAACCGATGTCATCGTATGCTCACATCCCACACAGGTATACATGCTCTCTTTCAATTCAATGTCGAAGGTGATGTTGCTATCGACCCCAACTCTATGGTCCTGTGGTTCCAACAACCTAGTCTTGGTCTTCCATCAAAGGTGTGGTGCATACGCCCGTCTATTCACGCACTTTCCCACAACGGAATTTAGGAATACTTTGAGGACAAAGCGATGCGGAAAGTCTATGAAAGCGTTGTGGAGCGTCTTCTCTCGATCCACTATGGGGCAGAGGAGAAGAAGCACGCTCCCCAAACCTTGGTCAACAACGAAGATTCTGCGAACGTTTGGCCCCCTTGGCCTTGGCCTCCGTGGGACGGCGACGACGACGACGCCCCCCCGAAGCACGGTCCAAAGAACGCCACAGAACTTGCCTCAGAAGTGGTTGAATTCGAGTGGAAGCTTGCACGGGCAAGTCTAGACCTGTTAGCGCGTTTTCGAGAAAATAATTTCATCGTACTGATGGTTGCGCAGGGACATTTTATACCAGGATCCTCTGTACACCTATAATAAGGTCCCTATTTCCAACATCACAGAGACCATAACACAAGTCAATTTTCCGGATTACTTTGCAACTTTCACACCTCGCAATTATCCTGCGGAAGTCATCGTGACCTATCCGGAATATACCTCCTCGCTCACCTCCATTCTCAATGATACCGACACCGATGTACTCGAGGCCTACCTCATAACTTGCGCCGCTTTAGTGTTAGCACCCCGGCTTGGAACTTCCACCGAATCGTGGAGAGCTGTAAGAAATCTACGGGAGATTCTACAAGGCATAAAGCCTGGTGCCGTCGGGGATCGAGCGGAGTACTGTGTAAATAGTGTGGATCAGGCTCTCGGGTTCGCAACGGGGAGGTACTTTGTGAATGAGACTTTCGCCGGAGACTCCAAGGAGAAGGGCACCAAAGTCATTACTGGTGCGTGCTCAACTGCCACTCGGAGATTTTGTATTTATCTTGCGCAGATATCGTGAAGACGTTCAAGGAGTCATTGCCGTTTATATCTTGGATGGACGAGGAATCTGCTGTTGCTGCTGCCCAAAAGGTCTCTTCCTCCCTACAATATGGCCGTAGCACGTGCACCTTAGTGACCCTTTTCCTCAGGCAGATGCGATCCGCGTGAAGGTTGGCTACCCTATTTCCCCTAACACACAGAGCGCCCAATCGCTCCTGCAATACTATACTCTCGTCAAGATAAGCAAGTTTGAATATTTCAACAATATGCTTGGCGCTAGGTAGCGTATCAACGTTCTAATATTGATCCTCACTAAGGAACACGTCACAGTTCAAGTGATATTTATAAAGAGTGGCAGCTGCTAGGAAAGCGTCGTAACTTAGACGCTTGGGAAATGACACCAGCAACTGTGAATGCTTACTTCAACCCCCCGGCGAATGAGGTATATTTACCAATACATGCACTTTTCTGTTTACGGAAGTCTTTCAGATCGTGTTCCCCGCGGGCATTTTGCGGCCACCATTCTTCAACAAAGATTGGCCTGCCTACCTCAACTACGGGGCGTTCGGTCAAGTCGCTTCTCACGAGCTAACGGTATGTCCCGACCTACGTTCTCAGACGGGTCATGCACTGATTGTGTTTAATTTTATAAGCACGCTTTTGATTCTGCCGGGCGCTTATACAACCAAGAAGGCAAGCTAGAGGAGTGGTGGACGAATGCAACAAGCGAGGGGTTCAAGAAGAAGCAGAGCTGCCTTGAGAAGCAGTATTCCTGTGAGCTTCATCTACTCCGTTGATACTTCATCTGCTCACTTTCATGGCTAAATATTAGCTTACACCGTTGATGACGGATATGGTGGGAAAGTCCACGTAAATGTAAGCTTATAATTTGCAACTTGGCATGGCTACTGAAACTAGTTCTTTCGCAGGGCAACCTGTACGTAAATCCTGAATCGTACTGAAGCCACAACTGACTAGATCTCAGGACATCTGGGGAGAATATCGGCGACTCGGGCATTATCCAAGCCTACCGTGCATGGAAAGCGCAGTTCGACGATTCGTTAAAGGCGGGGAATGAATATCTTCTACCCGGTCTTAACTTTACTAGGTGTGACACAACTGGGCCTCTTGACTTGAATCAACTCTCACAGTTGCGACAGGGACCAGCTGTTCTTCATTGCCTTTGGTCGTATCTGGGCAGAGAACATTAAACCCGAAGCTTTGGTCCAACGAGTTCGCACGGACCCCCACTCTCCCTCTCGGTTCCGTGTGGACGGGACTGTGTACAACGTTCCAGAGTTCGCAAAGGCTTTCAATTGCCCTCCGAAGGCGAAGGTCCGTGACCCGGTTATTCCTATCAAGCTGTCTTCACATGAAATTTCCAGCTTAATCCTCCTCCGGAGAAACGGTGCCTCCTTTGGTAGTCATTAGAAGGATATGAGCATAGTGCACTTCTATAACATATTATTTATCTCCCATACGGTGAATGGTACGTCAGATATCGAAAGTCTCCGGCCCCGAGGATTTGATGGGTTTGACACCATCGCTTAATACACCCTTTGTACTTGGAACATCATTCCCTCCCGTACGTTCAATAGCCTGACGAATGGCAAGCGCGAGGGCCTTGAAAGCAGATTCTGCTCTGAGAACAACGTAAACATGGTGATTTTAATGTACTCAACCGGCAACCCCGACAACCTGGCATACCTATGGTGGTCGTTCTGGCCGCGCAAGACGTCTACATGCAGCGTACAGCCTGAGGCCATGGCGAACGAGTAAAATATGTGGGGGAACATCTCAGTCGAGAGGTCGCCAATCTTTTCGCGCTTGATGCCTAGGTCGGTTACGCAGTAGGGACGCGAGCAAATGTCAATGACCGCACGCGAAAGGGCCTGTCGTCGGCGTGAACTTATATGAGACGATTGCGTACGGCAGAAAAGGACAGTGCAGAGGCTTGCCTCGTCGAGTGGGGCGAAGCCCGTGCCATACCGACGGATGCCCCTGACTTCACCTAGGGCCTGCTTGAACGCGGTGCCAAGCGCAATCGCCGTGTCCTGTGTGAGAGCGCAGGCAGAGATGAGGGCGCCCGTTCGTGCGGCGACGGAGGGGACGGGGGTGACTTATCGGCCGTGTGGTGGTCGTCTATCCAGAGGTCGCCCTTCGCTTTCAGCGTGAGAGACATGCCGCTGTGCTTCGCAAGAGCGTGGTACATCTGTCGTATGATTTTTAGACGCCGTGGCAGCTCTGAGAGAGAAGCCGAGCTACGAGAGCTGGTGGAGAGGACGTACGTGGTCGAGGAAACCGATCCCGGTCGAGATGTCGATGGTTTGGACAGACGCGGAGCCTGGTTGGCAGTCAAGATTGATAAACACTTCGATCTCAGTCTCATTGGTTTTGCGAGTAATCGTAGCGGTGCGAGCGCTCGCGGCCATCGTGTCGTGAGTAGGTTGTGTATCGGCCGAGCGGTGCTCGCGTCAATATCTTGGACTCTGAGAATTTCGCGCTGACCCAAAAAGGGATGAGTTACCATCCGACATCCAACTCATATCAACTACTACGAAGATAAATCTGATACAAACGGCCCTCGACCTTCGGCTTTTACATCCATCACCTTCCAGAATCCGCACCCTTTCCCCTCATTCTGATCTCCAGCCGTGCACGTCCACCAGTACCCCGTAACGCGCTCTCCGCTGGATTCTGAACTGCTCTCTTCGCCATTCCCCCCTGATTCGCGCTGCCTTCCTTTCATGTCTGGCCGCAGCGTTGTCATTTCACCGCACTTACAGCGCGGGATGGTGTCTGGGTGAAAATCTGGGCGGAAAAATCGGAATGTGATATTGATACGACAGTTTCCCGGATCGAATGTGAGTTCGGGTAGGGAGGGGGGTGGAGGATACGGAGGGTGGAAGCGGTCAATTGTGCTTCGTGGTGGTATGGAGTGCTTGAAACGCTCCTGCGTTGATGCGTGCATTATACAAAGCTGTAAGGGAGACACGCTCGTGAACAAGTGCAGCGCGGGCCACGCAAACTGGGTTTACCGACAGAGTTATGTGGAAGGGGAACATCGAATGTTTGAGCAGCTCTCTTCCCAACTTCGTCGAGCGCGATAACCTCCCGAAGGCGAAAGACTCTCCGGGTTCCTGCAATAGTCATCGAACCGTCGGCCAAGAGCGCCAGAATCTTACCCACCCAGACTCAGACTTGCAATGGTTGGATAGGGACCTAAGCTAGTCAGGCGATCTGAATGGAACCCGACCGCTTCCTTGGCTCCTTCGTAACAATTCGCAGCAGCGAAATTGGCTCGCCATGTAAAGCCCTGTCCATCAGGGTCGTCGGGCTCCCCACCCCATTCCAGGGGAAATCGTTTGCGCCCGCGCATCTCGGCGTTGACAGTCTTCTCAATAATATTACAAGCATCCTCCATGATCGAGGGGAACTTTTTCGGGGTATCAGTCTGCCGGCCGTTGTACCTGACGAAGTATATGAAGCACAAGAGAAACAGGAGTTGCCACACCTCACCATGCACGCGTTATCCCCTGCCAAGTAGTTTCGTTACTCCCCTCGGCAAGATGTCGAGTGTACATAGTTGTCCGGTGTGGGCTTTCAACCAACCGGTCAAATAGCCACCACTTGTTTCTCGACCAATCTTTCGCTTCATGGAGCATGGTGTAAAAAAGGCGAGACGCGAGCTCCGAGGGCAGGACGCCAAGATGAAGGGTGCATGGTGTGTGTTGTGCCACCAGCGAAGGATTGCTGAGCGTCAGTGGGGGGAGACGCGGAGTACTCGTGGCGACACTACTAGTAGGAGGCTGGCGGAGAACGTCTAGTAGGTTCTTCACAGGCTTGACAGGCTTTGACCCTGGTGGCGAGCCTTTCTTTGTGGTGGATGTGCCTCCTGCAGAACGCGGCTTCTTGTTAGGTGATTCGGACCCAAGCTGGCTCTGCAAAGCAGGAGAGTCCGGCAGAGGGAAATGTCCATTTTTGTCATTCGAAGAACCAGGGCGGGTCAGCCAGCTATCCAAGCTAACGTTTCTTTTGCGTTTGCCGTTTGGGCGCTGCTTCAATATGATCTCAGCCGCCATTTGTACGTCTCCTTCCGTCTGAAGCAACGCCTCGAGAAGATACTGCTGCGTGGGCACGACATTATCGGGCAGGAGACTGCATAATAAAGCCAGGAGCGTCTCTGTGTCCTCTGGGCCATCCATCAGCAGAGCAGCAGATGCGTCAAAAAATTTCGGGCATTTTTCGGGCCGTGCCGGAGCCAAAGTGTTTTCCGTGCGGCGTTACTGTAATCTAATTTAATCAACACGTCTAGAAAAACAAAAATGATAACTTAATCTTGCTATGGAAATGGCCTGTACAGTACATATAATGAATGTGTTATTCCAGTCGCCTAACGAGAACGAAAACCATCATCGCGCTCTTCGAGCCCCTCTACCATATATTAGATTCGTCGAACGTTCTGTGAGGGTGCCCATAGCAGGGATAACGTCAGAACCTGATTTTCCGACCTTTGTCTTCATAGTCGGATTAGAAACTGCCGCTGGCAGCACTATAGCCGGCACGATCAACGGGGCCAACGGTAAGGGAAAGTTAGACATGGGTGGTTCTTCTACGTCTGCCTCAAGGTAAGGCGGAGGCAGCGGATCCGGTTGCTCTGTGATGTCAGCGGGTCGTGCAGCAACTTGAACGCTTGACATCACAGGGAGTTTCAAACTGTCTGGAGGGAGTGCTGGAGAAAGACATCGTGAGCTGGAGCCGCGTTCGTCGTCTTGGGATTGTACGGTTCTCCGTTTCCAGTCTTGAATGATGGCGTCGCGGTCTTTGGTCAGCCCCCAACTATCAGTGTACTGCCAGACACGCTTTCGGGGAGTACTGCCAGTCGGCAAGTCTTCCCGACTTCCTTGATCGACCAGCGAGTCGGTCATCTTGCGCATGGAAGTTAAGTGCTCGGAGGCAGATTTTTGATAGACCTGAGCTGATCTAGCAAATTTCGACGTCTGCGCCGATCGGTTAAACGCGCACGCAAAAAAATGGGTGAGGGGCAAACCTCTGTAGTCACTTTGGAAGCATTTGCCTCCACAGACTTTGACATGGCAGCGATAGCACGTTGAAGATACCCAGATTCAGCTTGTATATCCGTACCAAGGCCTTCGGTAGCATCGATCCTGGCTCTCTTTGCCCGGGCATGGCGTTCGAATGCTGCTGAGGTGTCAGCGTGATGGCCCAGCGCTATGAGTAATACCTACCATCTGCACTTGTTGAACTCAGTATATGAGTTTGCCGCGTTATCTCGGTGGAGTATGTTGACAGGGATGTTGTGACAAGGCTCTGCATATCCGACAAGCCTTCCAGGACTTCATCGCTGACACTGCCAAGGGACTGGGCGGCTTATCAGTCAATGTATAATAAGGAAGTAGGCAGGGATTACCTTGAAGGCGCCGTCTCGGAGACGTTTACACTGTTCACCCTTCTTCTCGAGTGAATTACCCAGTTCTTGATTCCGCGCCATTACGTCGTCTGCTTTCCGCGAGTACTCCTCTGTAAAGCCGTTCAAGGTGCTCTCCACTTGGCCATTCTCTTGCTTTATCCTGGTGAAAGCTTCCTCCAAGCTCTTATCTCTCTCAGCCACAAATTCATTGAGGAGACCCGATACGCGGTCAACAAGGTCGTTCTTCATACGCTCTGACTTTGACTTCTCATGTTGCAATAAGCGAGTCAGCTGGGCATTTTGCTCCTTAAGGTGGCGAATCTGTTCCTCCGCTTGGCTCTCTGCAATCAATTTGGCTTCGGCGCTATGCTTGCGTTCCACAGTGATGTACTCCTGAGTTTCGTGGATTACGCTCTGGATAAGGACCGCTATTGAGTTGAGCGCTTTCTCGATCTGAAGTCACGTCATCAGGTGTGTTATGAAAGGAGTTGGTGCAATACGCACCGCTTGGAAGCCGTTGGTTGAAGATTTCTCTAAGTCGACGCGCAGGGACAAGCTAGATTGTTCGAGCTTGTCAGACCATGAGGAAAACACTGTACGAATACTGTCGTGGGCCTCCTTCACTGCCATCTGTGCGCCTCTCAAGGCGTCGCCAGATATTTCCTCTTTCGCTTGAAGTGATGTCATCACATCTTGTACCCGCTGGATTTGATCATTTATTCGTCTTGTGAGACCAGCGAGATTCTGGAGTTCCTTAGCTTGGTATTGCTCTTCGTCGGAGCGCAGCTTCGCTAGGCCTTGTGTAGTGTTTCTGGTGAAAACGTCCAACTCGGCTGAGAATTTCTGCGTCTCTGAGGTCAGAGCCTTTCCAAAGCTAAGGACGGTCTCCACGTTCGCGCTGAGCGCTGCAGTTTTCCGCGCTATATAGATATGAGACTTTGTGAGAATGAATGTGCAGAAACGCTCGTACATAGCTTGGCAAACATCGCGCTTAGGTCGCCTAGGCTTTGTTGGGCTGTTTGCTTAAGTCCCCGTGCGACTTCGTCCAAGGTGGCCTCCGTAGTCTGATAAGACTCTCGGACAACAACCTCTTCTTCCAAAGCGTTTTTTGTTGCTTGCAACTCGTCGCCCGTTGTTGTCAAGACGCGGATGGTCTCCGAGAGTTCCTCCTTCGCCTCCTTGAGTTCACCATCCCGCTTTGTAAGCAAGTTCATGCTTTCCCGATACTCCTCTTGTACGTCCTTGAGCTGTCTCTCGACAATCTCAACTTGACGCTTAGTTTCTTCAAGAACCGTCCGCGCGAGTTCGTGTTCCACGTTCATCTGATTCCACGTATCCTCGGCAAAGAAAATACCATTCTTCTCGCGCGCGGCAAGGAGATCCGCCTTTAAGCGCTCAATTTCCGCGACGTACTCTTTTAGCAAAGAGTTCCGTGTCATACGCTGGTTGACCTCGGGACGATTGCGGATGGACTTTGCTCGAATAGCATAGTCGAGCGTCGACAGTGTCTCCTCCATATTCGAACGTGCAGGTGAGATGGTAGCAATAATGCACGTCTTTGTTCGACCTCCGAGAGAATCTTGCAAGAGCCTTGTGAGCTTGGACTCCCTTAAAGAAGTCAACATGTCGCACTTTAGCGCCAGGTGAAAAGCACACACCGGTATGGAATGTGGGGCGATTTTTCCACAAGGGCATTAATGACACGGCCCAGAGTCAACAAACTCTGATTAATCATACCAGCCTCCCGAGCCCTCTTGTTCTCCGCACCCGATCGGCCTATATTCTCAGAGCCCGCAAGATCGACAAGATTTAGCTTTCCGACTCGAAGTAGGTCGTCACCCATCGTTGAGATCTCCTTGGTGTGCACAGTGATAGAAAAGATCGAGTGGGACCGACTAGAATGGTCGTTGAACTTGGTGGCGGCTATCTGCCGGCGGTCGCTGCCTTTGACGAGGAGTGCCAGTGCATCTGGTGCGCTTTTGACAGAAATCTCCTCTAATCCCTGGATCAGCACGCCGCGCTTGCTGGAGTCGTCAAATATCTTCAGTCCTCCGGGATTAGATGTCGCATCCCGAGAGCTACCAGAACCCATGCTCATCGGTTGATTGCTCCCAATAGGTGCCGCGAGATCTGATGCGAGGAGGTCCCGAAGCTCCTCATTGTAGAGTTCGATATACGATATTTTGACACTGTAGTCGGCGCCAGACCCATCTAGCTGACTGAAAAGACGGAAGAGCACCCGAGGGACCATCCCTGCGGCAGCTACAGGGTTGCCCAGAGGGGTAGTTCCGAGGTCGCCTTGCATGGTATACCTGAACGAACAGTTACGTTTCCATTCACGCGACTGAAGTGATGGGACCTACGTTTTCCCAGTTCCTGTTTGCCCATAGGCGAAGAGAGTGCAGTTGTATCCCAACAAGACTTCCTCGAGCATCGGATTCACAACATCTTGGTAGATCATAGACTGGTCGGCCTCTGGTCCGAAGACCAAGTCGAAAGGATATGTCCTCGTTGGAGGAAGAGTCACAACACCCAAGCTCGATACGGGAGCGGCCGTCTCTATCGATACGGAATGACTCCGAGCACCTTCGGTACTGACAATGATTGGAGAGTTCTCTTGAATCTCCCTTTCTGAGCGACGCCTACAGCGAACAACAACTTGGATATTTATTTCACATTCTTCTTGGGATCGGAGATGCGCCTGTGCTTTTGCCGCAGCCCTAGACTGTGTGATGGAAGAAGTTGAAGGCGACGGCAATGGAGGCTCGGAAGTTTCCTCTGGTGAAGTGGTAATCACTGGCACAGAACGCTGCATCTTGGCCATTACGGATTTCGGCCGAGGCAGGGCTTGGGGGGGTGGCATTGGTCCCCCTGTCTGGGAGCGACTGCGATTAGTTACAACGCGACGAGTGGTCATAGCAGGAAGCCGGTAGGTGTGAAGTGACACAATGCGGGCGGCGCCAACAGCCTGAGCGCACGAATTCGCGGTTGAACACAGCACGCGTCGAATCACGTGCAGGGGCAAGACGCAAAGTGTCACATGGTCGTGTGTTATTTGGCTGGGAGAGGCAGTGGAGGCAGTGGGGATTCTTGCTGGCACATCCCTCGCCGCAATTACAACTTCAAGTTAAAGTCGGTATCCATGGGAAAGCGCAAAAAATCGTCCAGAAAACCTGCCCCGGCAAGAAAGAAGGTGCCATTAGGTAGGACAGTATTCTCGTATCTCGCCGTTTAGGTTCCTATGGATGATTTGCAGACACCACGTTCACCTGCTTGTTCTGTCACCACGATAACTCAGTGACGGTCAAACTTGATAGAAAGGAGGGTGTCGCTCAGCTTGTGTGCAAAGTTTGTGGTCAAAGTTTTCAAAGTAAAGTCAACCGTACGTGTTGCATGATGGCATGACATTCCTTCAGAAAACTCATAGCGACCCAAAATCCAGACTTAACGGAGCCTATAGACATCTACTCTGAATGGATCGATGCGGCGGATTACGCTGCGAAGGAAGAGGAGCGGCGAGCACAGCGGCGTCCTACGGCATCATCCAGCCGAGCGAGGCCCGTCGGACCACCCTCAGTGGGGAGCGACGAGGAATGAGCTGCACGACTTTTGTATTCTACTACTACCTACCTGCGTACTTAGTGTAAAACTAGACTGCTTGTTGATGCACGCATACCCGTGATTGTGTGGATCAATCAAATCAATTACCAATTGTGGTCGCGACAACCCATTCGTTCGGCAACGCGTGCGTGCATTTCCTTAACTTGTAGATTCTCGCGTCCGTCCGAGTCCGACCTTAGCTCGTTCGCTCGCACATTCTTTTCCTTCCGTCACTCACTCTTTACTTCATCCTTAATCATGTCCTCAAACAATATCAAGGTCATCTGTCGGTCCGTCATCTTACATTCATTCCGGTCTTTATATCTACGTCTGATCACCGCCTTTGAAACCTGTCCATCTACGAACAGATTTCGACCACCAAACACCTTGGAGCTTAAGGAAGGAAGCGAGATCATTGTTTCTTTCGATGATAACCTGCAGAATGTTCAGCTTCGTTCTGCCCAAGTCAGCTCAGGGCCCGAGAAGGATGGTTTCACTTTCGACAGAGTATTCCCCATGGACACGAGACAGCACGAGGTATTTGACTATGGTGTGAAGGAGTGAGGCCCTTCTGTCTGCTCTATTCGTCTTGTATAGTTACAGTCCCGAATTTCTAGCATTGTCAGGGGTACGTATCACCGAGCGGCCTCCTTGTGTCCTTTGATCTGCCCCATGGTTTCCTCGCTTTCTCGCATGCAGCTAATCATGTCTGTCAGATGTGCTTGATGGCTATAATGGAACAGTCTTTGCATACGGGCAAACGGGGAGTGGAAAGACCTTTACAATGATGGTGCGTTACTTGTTACATCAGACTTTGAGTGTACAACTAAAGGATTCCAAGGGTGCTGATATAGATTCTGACGAGCTGAAGGGAATAATTCCCCGCATCACCGAACAGATATTCCAGTCTATCGTAGAGTCCGACGCGCACTTAGAGTATTTCGTGAAGGTATCCTATATGGAGATATACCTGGAACGCATTAGAGACCTGCTACAACGTGGGTGTGACGATGTCTCTTATTTTTCTGCGCTTAATCCCTTCAATCAGCACAAAATGATAATCTTCAGATACATGAGGAAAAGTCGAAAGGCGTCTATGTGAAGAGTCTATCCGACTACTATGTCAGCAGTGCTCGTGAGGTCTACGAGATCATGAGGCAGGGAGGCGCTGCACGTGTTGTCACATCTACGAGTAAGTTGCCGTCCCTTCCGCTTCAGCACGAATTTGTTGGATCTCTCTCTCCTAGACATGAACGCTGAAAGTTCGCGTTCTCATTCTATCTTCCTCATTACAATCAGCCAAAGAAACACTGAGACTGGTGCCCAGAAGACCGGCAACCTGTACCTGGTTGATCTAGCAGGCTCCGAGAAGGTTGGCAAGACGGGTGCTTCCGGCCAGACTCTAGAGGAAGCAAAGAAGATCAACAAGTCCCTTTCTGCTCTGGGTATGGTGATAAATGCTCTTACTGAAAAGGTCAGCCTTCCTTTGCTACGCTCAAACCTTTATTAAGATTTCCTCAAGGCGAAACATATACCATACCGCGACTCCAAACTTACCCGCATCTTGCAAGAATCCCTTGGCGGTAATTCGCGCACCACGCTGATCATCAACTGCTCTCCTGCCTCCTTTAACGAGGCTGAGACCTTGTCCACGCTTCGCTTCGGGATCCGCGCGAAGTCAATCAAGAATACAGCCCGTGTCAATGCAGAACTTTCGCCACTGGAGCTCAAAAATCTTCTCCAGAAGGCGCAAATTTCCAACGTCTCCTTCCAGAAGCAGATCGCCGCCCTCGAAGCAGAACTTGCCATATGGCGTGCCGGAGGGTCCGTCGATCCATCAGAGTACGCTCCAATTACCGGAGACAAGGCGGGCTCGGCCGCGATGCCCAAGAAGACGCCTACTTCTCCAACACCCTCTACGACACGTAGCGCTACACCCGTCAACCCTACTTTGGAGGGCCTAAAGGATTTGGATAGTCGACCACAGACGCCCACTGTGATAGGTCTGGACAAGGACGAGAGAGAAGAATTCTTGAAGCGCGAGAACGAGCTTAGCGACCAACTAGCTGAGCGCGAGGGAGCGCTTGTGGCGGCTGAGAAGCTCGTCAAAGAGTTGAAGGAAGAGCTGGCCTTCCTTAAAGAGCAGGAAACAGCATCCTCCAAGGTGAAATATTCATCTGTAACATCATACCATGCGCTAACTGATCTGAATTGTATCGCAGGAAAACAAGGCAATGTCTATGCAACTAAACGAGCTCCGCCTTCAGGTCGAGAAACTTGAATTCGACAACAAAGAGAGTGTCATTACTGTTGAC
>QLOS01004255.1:0-13647 GCA_003313725.1 Russula sp. MG48 | reverse complement strand
GCCGTCCTTGGTATAGTTTTTTTTTTTTTCATGCATAACTTATCATGATCTTAACTAAAATAATGGCCCTACAGATGTGCCGCCACATCGCCAACACCCTCACTCGTCGCCACCACCCCTTGCTCACAAACACGAGTGGGAGGGCCCGATCCTTGCCACGCACCCCCTTCCTCGCGTCAAACGCACCATGACCGCTGCCATGCCACCACCGAGCCACCGTCAACACTGCCACGTCAGCGCAGTCACCATGACCACCACCGTGCCACCACCAAGTCGTGGCACCCCCCCTCTCACCTACAAGTGCGAGCTGGGGCATTTTTTTTTTTGGTCATATCATTCTTAACTGACAAAAGCACCCCTCACAGATACATGACGCCCTGCCACTGCGTCGCCAACACCCCCCGCTCGCAAATGCGAGGTGGGCAGTTTTGTCCCTATGACGAGGTCGCCCCCACATCACCACGCCGTCACCCTCCCTCGCCCACAAGTGTGAGCTGGGGGTGGCTTCTTTCCTACACCCCGCTGCTACGTCTCCAACCACGTCCCTCACTTGCAAACGCGGGCTTGGGG
The DNA here is from genome assembly GCA_003313725.1 of Russula sp. MG48. Classification (NCBI taxonomy): domain Eukaryota; kingdom Fungi; phylum Basidiomycota; class Agaricomycetes; order Russulales; family Russulaceae; genus Russula; species Russula sp. MG48. The sequence goes on along the minus strand of QLOS01004255.1, from coordinate 13,077 downwards.
ACATTTCCACCACCACCACCCCATCTCGCTCATGAGCGTGAGCTGTGGGTATGGTTTTTTTTTTTCATATCATTCCTACTAACGCGCTTTTCTGATTTCCTCATAGCTTTACCACCACCTCCGGCCTGGCCCCGTCGCATTCGGGATGCGGCTGCGCTAGCACCATCACCACCGCCATGGCCGTGCCCGCATCGTCACCGCGACCGCCGCTGTACTACGTCCCCACGGTCGCTGCCACGCCAGCGCCCTGACCATGACCGGCGCTGTTAAGGTTCAGTAGGACCTTGAGGAGTCTTGATGAGACTTCGTATTCAAGTTTCGAGTGACGCTGACTAAGCTCACACTTGTGTCTCGCAACAAGTTGACTTGCAACGCTCGAGGGCAACTTGATAAGGTGAAGTGGGTCTTAGATAAGATCGCGATGATCCTAAGGCACACGAGAGGAGAGTTACGAAACAAGGAAGGGCAGGTACAAGCTCGATACTGATTGGGATGGAATCAAGTCAAAGTCTGGGGCTTTGTCTACCCAGTTCGACGGCTATTTAAGTACATAGGCTCGTAATCGTGATGCGTCATGGGACCCACCTTGTCAGCAAGACAAGGTGGGTCGGTTGTACAGTATTCGTAAGTAAGTGGTAAGCATGCGCAGTCCTTTGGCCCTTGGGGAAAGCGGAGTGGTGTGGGTGTCGTGACTGTGGTCACGTCACGTCATGCTCCTGCCCGTTCTGGCTGTGCCTCCGGGCGAGAGGGAGCGCGCCAGTGACGCCACACATGGGGGATGGATCGTAGGTAAAATGTGATAAAAAATTTGACTCCCCGGTACGTACAGGCCACGCGTGGCACCACCCCTCTCCTTAGGCGCGTGGTCCCACATGCGCCACATCCAACCCCGCCGACCACCTCTGGTTGGGCAGGATCCACTCTCCAGCCCGGGCCATCAGCTGCCGCCTCGCTATCATCGTCGTCCTGTTCTGCATGATCTCCCCAAAAGGAGAGATGAGTACCTGGACCGCCAGAATAGGCAGGTCCTCTTTGAGTGTGTCAGGAGGGGGCTCACTCAGTGCCCGCGGTCATCCCCCAGGATGCGGTAGTGCTCCACGGGTTGTCGCCGCCCAGCGGGGCCACGGGTAGAGGGGGCGCGTCACTTGTGGGGAACGCGCGGTTGTATTCTTCTTCGGAGGGGACGGCGTAGGTGGCTCCGATCCCTCCGAGGCCACGGGCGGTGGCTTCGCTCTCATAGATGCGGAGGGCCTCAGCCCGGACCGCCTGCATTGCGTAGGGGTTGTCGTTGTCATACCACGGCTGGAGGCTTTCCACCGTGCCATTGAGGAGGGAGGTGATGGTTTCGTGTGGGGAGGAGATGAAAAGTTGGAGGGGTGTTCCCCGCTGAGGTTCCATGGGCCTACTTCCACTGCCCTTGTCTCCTTAAATGCCACGGCTCAGATGGCTGTGGAGTTCCTTTCGTGGAACTCTTTCACAAGATCCGGAGCGTGCACATTGTCTGCTGGTTCCCACGTGTCGTCGGCGGTGGAGTACCCTTTCCAATGGACCCTATACTGGAGCTCTTTTTTGCGCCCATATCACCTCGAGGCGACTATCTCCTCCACCTCGTACTGTTCTTCTCCCTCGATCATTTCCGGTGGCGGCTGCGGAAAGTTATGCCCATGTTCCTCCGTCTCCTTGTATGGCGACAACAAGGAGGCGTGGAAGGTGCTGAAAATCTTCCACTGGGGTGGGAGCGTCAGCTGGTATACCACGGGGGAGATCACCTTGCTGATCGCGAAGGGGCCATATCTTCTTGCGGCTAGCTTGGCGGTAGGGTGAAACAGTTTGAGGTTTGTGCGGCGAAATTGTGCCCTCCAGCTATACCTTGTCTCCCACGGCGTGGGCCTTGAACAGGCGTCCTTTCCTTCCCTTTTCGCTCCGCAGTAACACCAGGCGTTGGGCGTGTCTGATGGCTTCTGTCGCTTGCTCCCTTAGCTGTTTCAGGTGACTTGCTCGTTCCGTGATCGCCGGTGTGTTCCCCCCCTGCGTTGTCTTGATTTTTGCTTCAGGGGTGAACCCAATCAGGAGTTGAAACGGGGTGAATCCTGTGGTGGTGCTGGGCCAGGCGTTGTGTACGTACTGGGCCATGGGCAGCCATTGCGCCCAGTCGTTCTGTTGGCTGTTGCAGTAGATCCGGAGGTATTGTTCCAGCCATTGGTTCGTCCGTTCTGATTGCCCGTCAGTTTGTGGGTGGTATGCCATACTGATGTTCTGTGTGATGTCCAACACGCGGCAGAGTTCCTTTGTGAAATGGGATGTGAAACGGGGGTCTCTGTCTGAGATCACCTTCTTTGGTGTGCCGTAGTGTGGGAAGACGTTCTTTGCATACAGCGCTGCCACCCCTGGCCCATCTATGGTCATGTTGCATGGGAAGAATAGTGCGGCCTTGGTCATGTCGTGGTCGGTGATTGTGAGAATGGAGTCGTACCCTTGCGAGGGAGGCAAATCTACGATGAGGTCCAGTGCTATGGTCTCGAATGGGCGCGCCCCCTCTTGTGGCGTGATGGGGAAGAGCGGGACCTTTGGTTTCGTGGTCCCTGCCTTCGTGGCCTGGCACGTGGCGCATCCTTTCATGTAGCTGGTTATGAAATCCTGCATTTTGGGCCACCAGTAGCTGCCTGTGACCACTTTGATGGTTTTGGCTATGCCGGGGTGTCCAGCGGTTGCGTGGTCGTGGTGTGCGCTCACGATCTTCCTCCTAAGTTCTTTTATGTTGGGGACCACTGGTCGTTCGTTCATGGTCCACCCCTCGGCGTCTGCGGTCAGCGCGTGTTGCTCTTTCCAATTTTGGGGGATGCCTCCCTCCTGGGCCATGTAGACTTCCCTTTCCAGGTCGTCGAGGGCTAGACCCCACGGCCTGCAGTTTGTTTCGCTTGTCCCTTTGGTACAGTATTGCCCCCAGGCAGTACTGGGATGCGTCCACTTTGAGCACGAAGGGGCGTGTGTAGTCTGGCCTCTTGAGTACCGGGTCGCTGGTCACAATTTTCTTGAGCATTCGTACTGCTTGCGTGTGTCGGTTGGTCCATACGAAGGGAACCCCCTTCTTCGTTAGTTCCTGTATGGGCCTCACGATCTCTGCGTACCCTGGTATGAATGGTCTTTGATACCCGTAGACCCCTAGCGTGCTTCGGACGTCTCATACCGTGCGCAAGACCTCCGGCCAATCTCTAAGTCCGTTGCGCTTTGTGGGGTCGATCCTGATGACCCCTCCTTCAACCCTGATGCCTAGGTAGTCCACTGTCCTTTGATGGAAACGACACTTGCTTAACTTGAGGAAGAAATCCTCCCGCGCAATGGTGTCCAATACCTCGTGCGTGATACGTCGGTGCATGTCTGCGTCGTCAGGCGTGGCGATCAGGATGTCATCCATGTAGACGAACACCATGCCAGGATATTTGTTCTTGACATTCCTGAAGACGCGATCCATAGTTCTTTGGAAGGTGGCGGGTGCGTTGGTTAGTCCAAAGAACATCACCGTGGGTTCGTATAGTCTGTCGGGCATTTTGAAAGCGGCCTTCCATTGGTCCTCAGGTCGTATGCGTATATTGTTGTACCCATCTCGGATGTCCAGCGTGGTGAACAGGAATTTGCCATCTAGTTGTTCCAGGATCTGTTCGATGCGCAGTAGCGGGTACACATCTCGCTCCGTCCATGTGTTCACCTCTCGGTAGTCCTGTATTGGTCGCAATGACCCGTCCTTTTTGTGGATGTAGAAGAAAGATGTGGACCAGGGTGATTCGCTGTCTTTGATCCTATTCAGTTCTTTGTTTATGGCGATGAATTCTCTCGAGGACTCCCGTTCCGTGCGCGTGAGGGGATATACTTTGCAGTTGATGGTTTTGGGCGCACCGGGCTGGAGTCGGATTACGTGATCTTCGGGTCGCGTCGGCGGGAACCGCTTCGCTGCTTTTTCGTCAAAAAGTCGCGCGTGGCGTTGGTATTCCCACGGCAGCTTCGTTTGGTCTAGCCCCTTTTTATTTGCATCTATTGCCCATCGTTGCGCGTGGTGTGTGAGTGGTGGAGCTACGAGGGTGATGATTTCGTCGCCTTCTTCCCACGCTTTTTCTGCGCGTGCTGCCTTCAAGATCCTCCCCATCGTCCGTCGTCGTGCCCATTTTAGGAGGGCGGTTTCTACTTGGACTTTTCCTCCATGGACCTTTTTCTTGGCCCAATCGATCAGTGGATTGAACGCTTCTAGCCAGGGAAAACCGAAGATCGCTCGGTCGTGTCCCAAGCTGGTGATGAAGAATTTGACCAGCTTTTCATGGCTCCCTTGCTTGATCCTTAGTGTGCAGTACTTGGTGAGCGTTCCCCCTTCATTCTCCGTGCCGTCCACATTGAAAACTCTCCTGGGCTCCAGCAGATCTCTCGTGCCGATCCCGAGCTGGCTGACCATGCGATGGTCCAGGAAATTTTCTGTTGCGCCGCTGTCTATCAGCGCTTTTTCTTCGGCCGTTCCTCGCACGCATGAAAAGGTGAAAGGAATTTCTATGGCATTTTGCCCTCCCAAGTACATGATGCGCAAATCGGCGGCTCCAGCCCAGGCCGGGTAGCTGGAGCCTTCTAAAAACCCTCTAAGATAAGTTTGTCTAATAGTCCTTCCCTTTCTTCTGGGCTCATTCCTTTGATCTCAGCCGCTATCTCTTCCTGTTTCTCTTCTTCCTTGACTTCAGCGATGCGCACCGTCATCCCTTGGTTCTTGCGCACGTCCTTTGTTTTTCCCGCCTCGCCTTCCTTCTTCTTCGGGCATTGCTTGCTAATGTGTCCTTGTTTTCTGCAGAAGAAACATTTCCCTTCGCTTAGTAGCTTCTGTCGTTCATCCGTGGTAAGCGCGTCAACTTGCGCTGCGTCTATGTCCATGGGGACTATCTTGGAGTTTCCTTCTTTGCGGCGTGAGGTCCACTTCCCCTGCGGCGTCCGCCCGAGCGCCTGCTTCCATCGTTGCGAAACAGTAGGAGCCTGCGGTCCTTGGTAGCCGCTCAGGCTGGCGCGCACTTCGGCCCATAGTTCGTGTTGCGCTCGCGCCGCGTCCTGCCATCCAATCAATGTGGCAGGCCGGGGGGTCACCTTTTCGAGGATGGCGCAGTGTAGGGGATCGCGCAGCCCTCGGCGGAACTGCGTTATAGTCCCCACGTCGTCCGCTCCCCATCCTGCTAGGGCGCACCAGTGTTCGAACTCGGCTACGTACGTGTCCAAGTCATCTCCCTTCATCTTGCAGCTCAGTAGCCTTTGATGTGCGTTGGCCCTTTTGTTAGTGTCGGTATATGCTGCTTTGAAATCCCTGACGAAGGCACTCCATAGGTACTCGTTGTTGAGGTCGTATCCTCCCCCTTGCGCGCTCATTCGTCGGTCGGTGTCATTTAGGACACGTTCTACCCAGTCGTCCACATGCGCGCCGCGGATCAAGCTCAGGGCCAGTCCTAGGCGATACAGTGGTACTTTCATGGTGTTGTTTTCTTGGTTGGTCATTTGGTATATTCTAAATTCTCTGAGGAATTGATCGCTCTTGGCTCTATCCCCAGTGAATACCGTGGTGTTACGACATCCCTCGCCGTCCGTAGCCAGAAGCCAGACTGGTCCGCAGTACCGCCCGGACCGCCGTGCCGCCCGGGCCGCCGGCCCGTCGCCCCGAGATTCCAGTGCAAGCCCTTGGTGTAGAGCATTCCGCCAAGAGGATACCGGACTTTGCCGTGACGGAGATCTCCGGCGGAGATCTCCATAGATGCCTTATGACTCACACCGACTCGCCAGTGGCTGATGGAGTATGACTCCACAGTCTAGACCGTTCCAGACCGCCTTCGCCTAATGCCGGGGATTCCCCTAGGGATTCCCCTTGTTGCCACTTCTATTCTTAGACTATGACTCGCCTTTGCCCCGCCTTGCCCCACTATGCCTAGACTCACGCTCCACCCTATGTGGAGCAGTACGATACAGCCTCACGCTCCACTCTGTGGAGCTACTATACTTAGAACCAGTGCCAGCCTGCGCCGCCTGAGAGATCCTTACTATACATAGATGCGCCCTCATGTATATAAGGTAGCCGTCTGAGATGGAGACGCCCCATCTCAGACTTAGTCTTATATCCACAATAAGCTAGTCCATTGCCACCTCCAGTGCCTTGCCAGTCTGCCAGATCCCCTTGAGTATTGCCAAAGCCTCTTGGGTCACTCCTGCTTCCCTCTCCACGCCGCTTAGAGTCTGCTGCAAAGACTCTACTCTATCTTGTGTCCACTTAGGGAGCCACATTGGTAGTCCCTCTGTCTGACGCTTGCCCTGCTATTCACGTGACCAAGCCACATCACGTGTCTTACCTCTAGTCTCACGATCACGTGGCACCTCACGTGATCAGCTTAGCTCAGTCGACCACGTGCTTGCCCTTGCACGTGCATCAAGACCACTTGGCTTGCCTTTGCCTCGTGCTGTGGTAGCCCGGTATATGCTTTCGCCACGAACGACCCGTGGAGTCGTAACACGTGGGCGGATTCCCTCTCAGGCCGCCACCGTTGCCTCCGCTCGTTGGCGCTGTCACGGTTCCGCCGGTCGTCGTTGCTCCGATTTGGACGGGCGCGCCACCACGCGATGCCAACAATCCTCTCACGCGGCCGCCGGCGCTCCACGGACGCGTGGGTACGTACACCAGGTTGATTGGGTTGGTGAAGCCGCTCATTTGTACCGAGGTGGCTGGGAAGGCAGGTACTTTTCCCGCTGTACTTACAAAGGCAGGGTTGATTCCTGCGGTGGTGCCTAGGGCTTGAGGTGCGACGAGTTGGGGAGTGGCCGGCCGGCTGCGGGCGGCTTCTCTTCCTGCTGCCATGGTCATGCCAGGGAGTTGCCCATACTCGGGCATCAGCACACCAAAGTCCCCAGGATCGATTCGTGCCACATCAGTTGTTTGGGCTGATAACATCCGCTCTTCTAGGTCCAAGGACAGTCCTCCAGGCATGGGGGAGTCTCGCCGCGCGCGCCCTAGAGTAGGGCTCATCTCTTCTGGGCTTGCCTCCGGTTCCTCGCTACTGCTGTCCTTTATTGCCGGGACTTCGCGCGGTGAGCTGATGTCCGTCTTCTTTTTGTCTCTATTTGCTGGGTGCTGATCATCTGTTGTTTTCCACCACCCGAGCCTTTCTGCGCCATGTACTACTTTGTCGGAGGCACGCGTTCGATATCCGGTCGCTCCCCATCGCAAGAGGAACCACTCATCGTTGATGAATTCAATTGGGTGTTCCTCCCCGACGTCGTCGACCAGATGATACGCGCTGCGTAGGGGATCGCCATAGGGGATCCACGTGGCCTCCCCCTCGACGTGCGGGGGTAGATCTCTGTCAATACGGGGGTGGATTACCTCCCACCAATCCGCCGTGAACTGTACGCGTATCGTTGTCATCTTCTATACTGATGATTTCTCGTAGAGCGTGTGTGTCAGTCGGGATGTTTTCGGCAAGTTCTTGCGCTGCAACTCGGCCGCTGTGTAGTGGTGCCACTTCTCGCTGTCGTTCGGCTCGTCACGCAAGCGTGATCAGCCTGTCTTGGAGTCTTAGATCTCTCTCCAATTCTTCAATTAGCAAGTCCTCCTCGTGTCGATTCTCGAACGCTGTGGCGATCGCGAGATCGGCTAGCATGGTGCGTATGCTTCTTTCCAATACGACTAGGATTGCTAAGTCCGTGTTGGATAGTCTTGTGAGGACGTATAGGAAGCCGTTGTCGTTGGGTCGTCTGGATCGGTCGGCCAGCTTGACTTCTTTTCTTCTACCCAAATACAATCCTTGCTTCGTGGATCAGTCGTTGGGCTTCGACCTCGAATTCGATCAAGGCTGTGAGGATTTCGACGTCGTTGTCGAAGCTTGGTTCGGCAAGAAGAGCTCGTGCGAGTCTAAGGATAATTCGGGCGACACTCAACGTTCATTGGTAGACGCTTCTTCGTCGGACGATCGGGATTCGTTCCAGCGTGGTGGCAAGGACACGAGTATATCGTCGAGGTATTCCTGGTATTCAAGGCTGAGGATCGCTAGGAGGAGTTTCAGGATTCCTCGGCGCAGGTTGGAGAGATCGAGGGAAGGAATCTGGATGGATCTGTGTGGGAGTAGTGAAGCTCCTGTATTCTATCTCTTCGTCTTCAAGTAACTGTAGTACATCGTTGAGTAATTTATCTTTGTCTTCTTCGATGCCGCGTATGAGGTTGTTCAGGCAAAATTTGAAGAATCGAGATTGACCGTTGTCTCTTGCTGTTCGGATAAGTCCTACGACGCCGTTGATGAGCAGCCGCTTTCTGTAGACTTCTTGTCTGGTTCTTTCTTTCAATCTAAGCACTTCTGCTGCGATGAGGATCGAGTATCTTAGTCTCGCGTCGTCCAGGTTGAGAGACTTCGACTTGTGTTAAGGTTCAGTAGGACCTTGAGGAGTCTTGATGAGACATCGTATTCAAGTTTCGAGTGACGCTGACTAAGCTCACACTTGTGTCTCACAACAAGTTGACTTGCAACGCTCGAGGGCGACTTGATAAGGTGAAGTGGGTCTTAGATAAGATCGCGATGATCCTAAGGCACACGAGAGGAGAGTTACGAAACAAGGAAGGGCAGGTACAAGCTCGATACTGATTGGGATGGAATCAAGTCGAAGTCTGGGGCTTTGTCTACCCAGTTCGACGGCTATTTAAGTACATAGGCTCGTAATTGTGATGCGTCATGGACCCACCTTGTCAGCAAGACAAGGTGGGTTGGTTGTACAGTATTCGTAAGTAAGTGGTAAGCGTGCGCAGTCCTTTGGCCCTTGGGGAAAGCGGAGTGGTGTGGGTGTCGTGACCGTGGTCACATCACGTCACGCTCCTGCCTGTTCTGGCTGTGCCTCCGGGCGAGAGGGAGCGCACCAGTGACGCCACACATGGGGGATGGATCGTAGGTAAAATGTGATAAAAAATTTGACTCCCCAGTACGTACGGGCCACGCGTGGCAGGCGCCACGCCAGCGCCATCATCACAGCCGCTGCCACGCGCACCATCACCGTGGTGACTGTGCCCGTGCCAGGACCGTCGCCGCGGCTGCTGCCATGCCAGCAGCGTCACCGCACCCGCACCATCGCTGTGGTCGCTGCGGGAGCCTGGAGGGCCCGATTCCCGCATAGCTACAGCAACGGCAGGGTGCAGTGGTGGAACAGGGGGAGTGGCAGAATGGTGGTAGTAGCAGCAACGGCGGTAATGTGGGGGCAACAGGTGCTGCAGTGGCGGCGGTGACAACGACAATGACAACGAGCCCCCCTATTTAGGAGTTGATGCACTGTATTGTACTTGTTCTTAGTTAGTTTTATGCCAAATACAGCTTATTTTATCTTAACTTCCTTAAGTTTGTGTGATGCTTGAAATTTGATGAGTTCTTGATTTTACTTAATTTTGTGAGTGAGCCCCTTAATGGCCATTAAGAACAAATAATACAATTTAAGGGAAAAGACAAGAGAATTAAGAGAAATTAATGAAATGGATCGTCTTAACCCAAGGAAACCTGTCTTAATTAAGCACCCTCTTAATGTCCCTTAAAATGTTCTTAAAACCATTTAAGAGGATTTAAGCCAGGTTAAGATAATTTCCAAATACCTGATGTGGTTTGCATGCTCCAATTTAGTGTTTTAAAGTCCAGTTCACCAGACCAGAAAAGGACCAGAAATCGGACTGAACTGAACCCAAAAGGACCGGACTATCAGTCCCAGTCCTGGGGCAAATTGGTGTTTGCTGGTCCATGGTCCTACCCCATTTGTCTGTTCTCAGGACCGCATTGGGACCAGTCAGGACCAGTCCTGGACTGGACCTCCGGTCCTATTTTTCAGTCATTCCTCGACAAGGGGCAAGTACTATTCACTTATTTCACTACTGTAATGTAGGTACATAGCAGTCAACTGAGGGTACACCTCGACACAAACCAGAAACAGGTAAGTGTAGTGTGAACATTTTATTCAACACTAGTCCATTTGAAATTGAAAACCAACCACCTTGCCATGAAACCAAAGCCCACATGCTTGCCTGCTGGAAAGAAACGACCCAAAGAACCTGCTACCACATCAAAAAAGGCCAGCAAGAAGTTGCATCGCAAAGGATCTCAAAAAACAGGCAGCAGATGCAAGCGGGCAGTATCCTCAGAAAGTGACAACAACTCTGAAACGTCTGAGGATACACCTGACGTAGTCCAACCCCATTCACATAAAAGAAGGAAGATTGATGAGGAGATCAGTGATGACTGTGTGTCGGATATCGAAGAGGTTGAGCTTGTTGAAGTGCAGAGCGATCAGGTACTGTCATAACACAGCTATAATTATGTGACTCACACATTGGCCAGGAGAAAAGTGAACTGGAGGAATGCCACCACGCAGCGATCCCAACACTGTTGCCAGTGAAGAAAGATAGCATGAAAGATCTCTTGACGATCTTTTCGAGCCGCGTGACAGTGAAGTTTAAGAATGGGGATAGATTTGAGACCATTTTGGGCCGGTGGTGTCTGCCCTGCAAGTAAGCACATCCCAATGTGAAATTATATGGAATACTGACATACCAAAGGAATAATGAGGAACTTGTAGCCAAGGAGGGGTTGAGGAAAACATTTTACACAGGCAGTAACTCGACCTGTCACGCACATTGCCGGCACCATTATGAACTCTATAAAGCACGATGCAAGGAACAGAATGTACCGGAGAACCACCATGCCATCCCCCGACCAATTTGGAAACAGATGCAGAAAGCTGAGGATCCAAAAGGAAATAAGCAAAGGACACACACCATTCAGTCCAAATATCCGACAGAAACATAGTTAATACAATGACATTATATCGCCTGAGACACCCCAGCGGATGTCTGCCAGATTTCAGATAGTATATGTATTTTACAGATCGGCGGAATGATATTTAATACACATTTGCAACGTGTCCGATGCTTGCTAAGAAATTATCTGGCTGTCCGAAAATGGATATTGAGTATCCGACTGAATGTAATCGGCAGATTGTTATATATCACATTCACTGCATGTAGGAATCGATCTGCCTGACAGCACAGCCAGTATACTATGCTGGTGTAGTTGGATGAGGTGGACGTATTTTAAATATTGATTCATTGAGGATATTGGTCCGCCTGAGAGAACAACCAATCTTGGCCATTGACTGATTCACTGGGTGTAGATATAGGTTAGGCTGACAATCCAACCAATATTGCCTGATGGTCTTGTTGGATTAGGCGGATACTGAATGAATATTCATTGGGTATTGAGATAGGTTAGGCTGACATCCCAACCAATATTGCCTGAGCATCTGGTTGGATTAGGCGGACACTGAATGAATATTTATTGGGTGTAAACATAGGTTAGGCTGACATGACACCCAATGTCACGCCCACCGAGTGAGCGTACCTCCACGGGCGAAGGAGGGGGCGTAGGCGAAACTGGTGACTGAGGACGCGAAGGCAAAAGGTCTGTATACCTATCGCGTGCAGGCGTACTCTTGTGACGTCTGATGGAGAGCTTTCCCTTGCCTTTGAGCATACACTAAGGCTCTGCAAGGGGACACGTGAAGTCTGGCAATTGACCAGAGGAGTTGTGGTTCACAAGGGAAGGAAGGGAACCGTTCACAAGCTGAGATTACAAGAGAACAGACTTAGGGTCTGTCCTAGGCATACAACGCGATATAAGTACATGTGGAGATGACTCATAGGGAGTCAGGGCGAGTCATGGTGTCCCTAGGACACCGCTACTAGTACAGAGTCACAGGGAGTCAGCAGGAGTCATCGTAGTACATGAGTCACTAGGTGCCGAGGCAGCGCATGCGCAGAGGCGTGCAGATGTAGCACTAGTGACTGCGCGCCAGTCCCAATGGCCCGTCAGGCCGGGCGGTAAGTATATGGAGCGAAATCGGAAGGTGCGAGCGGAGTCACGGGCCGTAGGGGCCCGGCAGTCCATAGGCGAAGCGCAGAGAGCAGTAGACAGTAAAAAGTGAAAAGAAGTAAGGCGTACGTGGAGCGAGAGCGTAACACCCAATATTGGCTGAGGGTCCAGTCGGATTAGGCGGATACTGAATGAATACTTATTGAGTGTTGATATAGGTTAGGCTGACATTCCAACCAATATTGCCTGAGCATCTGGTCGGATTAGGCGGACACTGACTGAATATTCATTTAGCGTAGATATAAGTTAGACTGACATCTCATCCAATATTGCCTGAGCACCTGGTCGGATTAGGCGGACACTGATTGAATATTCATTGAGTGTTGATATAGGTTAGGCTGACATCCCAACCAATATTGCCTGAGCATCTGGTCGGATTAGGCGGACACTGAATGAATATTCATTGGGTGTAAATATAGGTTAGGCTGACATCCCAACCAATATTGCCTGAGCATCTGGTCGGATTAGGCGGATACTGAATGAATATTAATTGAGTGTTGATATAGGTTAGGCTGACATTCCAACCAATATTGCCTGAGCGTCTTGTCTGATTAGGCAGACACTGACTGAATATTCATTGAGCGGAGATATCGGTTAGACTGACATCTCAACCAATATTGCCTGAGCATCTTGTCGGATTAGGCAGACACTGAATGAATATCCATTCAGTGTTGATTTAGGTTAGGCTGACATTCCATCCAATATTGGCTGAGGGTCTTGTTTGATTATGCAGACACTGAATGAATATCCGTTGAGTGTTGATATAGGTTAGGCTGACATTCCAACCAATATTGTCTGAGTGTCTGGTCAGATTAGGCGGACACTGACTGAATATTCATTGGGTGTAGATATAGGTTAGACTGACATTCCAACCAATATTGGCTGAGCGTCTGGTCAGATTAGGCGGACACTGAATGACTATTCATTGGGTGTAGATATAGGTTAGGCTGACATCTAAACCAATATTGCCTGATGGTCTCATCGGATTATGCGGACACTGAATGAATATTTATTGGGTGTCAATGTAGGTAAGGCTGACCTCCTAACCAGTATTGCCTGATGGTCCTTGTTACGATCGCGCTGCCTTTGCGCACTGACCCAGCCATTACGCAGTCTCTGGGACTTG
>QLOS01004251.1:0-10109 GCA_003313725.1 Russula sp. MG48 | reverse complement strand
ATCTACAGAAGTTTGGCCAGGCTGCTTGAGAGTTGTTGTAAGGTGGCAATGCCTGCTGGGCCCGAAATGAGCTCTTTCGACTTTTCCTCGTTGCTACAAGAACCAGAGGCGAAATAGAAACGCAGTGAGTAGGGGCACCTCATCAACATGCATCCATGTATTTACCATGTCGCCAGCCACCGAGGCTCGTGGTGTCTCTGTCACACAGCTGGACTCCATCGACCCCATGTTATAAGGCTGAGGCCACGTTCGTGGATGTGGATATATGGGATCTATAGGCTACTATAGCGCACGACCGTATTGGGACAAACACCACGAAGACGCGATCCTGCTGAAAGACGTGAATGAGTTGACAGAACTCTGGCACTTCAAGTCAAGACCGACATGGCCTGCCAAGTAAGGCCTAATTGGTCTTCTGCCGTTTATAAATCTCCCACCACGGCCTACATCTTTTCCTTCTCTGTTGATGAACCAAACCTGTTTCCCGATATCCCTCCAATAGAGGCCAACACAATTCGCACTCAAGTCGACCTCCAGGGTTTCGCGATAAAATCACTCTCGCCGACCACTACACTGCTGACGTTGCTCGAGCAATCCGATCCGAAAGCAACAAGACATCAATCCCGCAGCAGATCATTACGACACTCGCGGGCATCGACGAGTTCGCGATCAAGTGTGGCGGACCACCCGTTGACCATTAGACTTGCCGGCGCAAAAGCCACGCAAATCCATTATGACCACGACCACTCTCTTTTCAGGATCGAGTACGAAGCATTGACCAGCAGGCGCACTTCGACATCTTAGTCGCGAACTCGCAATCGGAGGATGGGAACTCATCGTCCTCAACACCTATCGTCGAGTGTGAACTACGTTGCGACATGGACACCTGGGCGGCCTTGCTAGATATCGTAGTCGGTCCACCACCCCAATTGATTGCCTGTCTTCGTCGACACCGCTTATCATTGGGAGGCGGTGGGCTCTGGCTTACACTGACACACACGGCGCTGTCCTTGCCGATGAGGAGCGCCTCATGGTCATCGTGCGGCGCAGACCCGGTCGCGAACGCGGTGTCGTTATGCTCAACAGCTCCAAGGTCTCCGTGGACGTCGAGGAGCTTCCCGAGGCAGAAATCAAGTCACTTAGCAAACAGAAGCGTGTCAAGCCGCCGCGGATCCCGCCCGATCAGCCGCCCGTGCTCGGGGTCATCCGCTGGCGGCACAGGGATCAGAATGGAGAGGGCGAAGAACCAGGTACGGATCCCCCGAGCTCGACCAAGCGGGAGGGCATCTCGGAGAGTCGGAGTTCCACGTGGTCAAGTGCAGTGCCGAAGTTCCGCAGTCTGCTGGGACGATATTTCATGGGCGATGAAACAGGCGGCGACGTCGACGCAGTAACCTGTTGCTGCTATCTCCCCACTTTCATCCAGGGACGACCCGGCGTGCTCTTCCTCTGGATTTCCCCTACAACACGCGCTCAACGCGTTACAGTACCTCCAATGTTACGCTCCCACTTCACTGTACGCCTTATTTCTTTTCACTTTCATTGCCTACTGCTCTCTACGCTTCACCTATGGACTGCCGGGCCCCTACGGCCCGTGACTCCGTCTATGTCTTCCTATCTCGCTCCGTACAGCTACCACACGGCCTGACGGGCCGCCGGGTCCGACGCGCATCCACTAGTGCTACATTTGCACGCCTCTGCGCATGCGCTGCCTCGGCACCTACTGACTCATACTATACAATGACTCCAGATGACTGTGTACCAGTAGCGGTGTCCTAGGGGCACCATGACTCGTTCTGACTCCCTATGAGTCATGCCTTCATGTACTTATATCGCTCAGTTCGCCTAGGACAGACCTTAAGTCTGTTCTCTTGTAATCTCAGCTTGTAAACGGTTCCCTCCCTTCCCTTGTGAACCACAACTCCTCTGGTCAATTGCCAGACTTCACGCGTCCCCTTGCAGAGCCTTAGTGTATGCTCAAAGGCAAGGGAAAGCTCTCTATCAGACGTCACAAGAGTACGCCTGCACGTGAGAGGTATACAGACCTCTTGCCCACAAGGCCGCAGTCACCAGCTTCGCCTACGCCCCCTCCTTCGCCTGTGGAGGTACGCTCACTCGGTGAGCGTGACATCGCACTTAACCTACACGATAATTTCGACGAAGCTGCAGCGCTCGCACAGGAAATAGATAGCACCGAGCTGGTGTTACGACAAATCCTAAGAGCGGCAGAGTGTTCAAGGCCAGTCGTCCCCACACTAGAAGAAGAAGTGCGTACCTTGTTTGCAACACAAGGGAGCATCCGACCAGAAGACGAAGAGAATCTGCGCATCCTCGCAGAACAGGAGCGTAACCGTCCAAACAACAGAGAGAGACTAGGACGTCAACAACAAAGAAACCAAAGGGGAAGGAACTACATACCCAACCAGCCAAGACAATTCTACCGCAGACGCAATGACAACGATCAAAGTGGAGTTCACAGCCGACCGGTGGGAGACAATCCACCCCCGTACAGAAGGGGATCTACCCCCGCACGTGGAGGGGGAAATCTACTGGGTCCCGCTAACCGAGCCGGGACGCAGTGCATACCACCTAACTGATAATGACGGCGCCGAATGGCCAGTCGAGTTCATAAACGACGACTGGCACGTCTTGAAGTGGGGCGCAACCGGTTATCGCACAAAGCAATCCGCAAAAATAGAAAGAGGAATCGATCCGAAGGTTGGCTGGTGGAGAGAGACGGACGATGAGCACCCTGACAACCGCGGGAAAAAGAAATCCACGGACCTACATTCGCCGCGTGAGCCACAGGGCGTAGGAGATAGCAGCCCCACGGAGGACGAACCTGAGGAGCAGGAGATAAGCCCTACGTTGGGGCGGCGCCGCCGCGACTCCCCCATGCCCGGCGGGCTGTTCCTGGACGTAGACGACCCTGTCCTAGCCGCCCAGACCGAAAGCGTGGTAAGGATGGACCCTGGAGACTTCGGCGCGCCATTGCCAGAGTACGGACAAAAGCCCCAGATGACAATGGCCGAGGCAAGAGTGGTGGCCCAGGAGTATGCGCCGCCTCTGGGACCTCTAATCCAACCTACTGCGCTCGGAGTTACCCAGGGCATCAACCCCGCGTTTACCGGAGGAAAAGGGAAGGCAGCAGCCTTTCCAGCTACCTCCATACGCACCACGAGCTTCGTAAACCCCATAAATCCCGCCTTTGTGCCGACGCGACCATGGAGCGCCGGGGCGCGTGCTAGAGGAACTACCGGCGGAAGCGGCGGTGGACCGCCAGCCGCGTCCATCGGAGCGACCACGACAGGAGGAGGCAACGGCGGAGGCATGCGCGGCAACCCGCCCACGGTGTTCGAAGGGGACCGATCCAAAAGCGACCAGTTCCTGCGCGAATTCCGCATCTGGAAAATGTCGAATCGAGAAAACAGTTCTATGAAAGTACCGCTCGATCGTGTGGGCCTAGCCTTGGGCTTAATACGCGGCCCGCATGTCAACGATTGGGTGGAAAGAATGTTGGACGATCTTGACGCCGCGCAAAGAGGGCCGCACGCCATACCCGCCACGGAGGAAGCGCTATGGACCATGTTCGAAACTGGATTCAAAACCGCGTTCACCAACACCACAAAGAAAACCAATGCTCACCAGAAGCTGCTCCAGTGTAAAATGGTCGGCGATGACTTGGACACCTACATCGCAACATTCGATCACTGGCGTACGCTTGCAGGGTGGGGCGCGGATGACGTGGGCACCATTACCCAGTTCCGTCGCGGCCTGAAAGATCCCCTGCACCGAGCGGTCTTGGAGAAAACCGATCCAAGGCCAACCACCATCAGAGGATGGCAGGCGGCCACGCGTAAGCAGCACGAGTTATGGGCTGAGGTAAAATCCAGTCTGAGCGGTTTCCAAAGCCAGGGCCAAGCCACGAACGCGCAGCGATGGCGCCAGGTGCTTGGAAAACCGCAGCAGACCGGCACCAATCGCAGCAGCGGCTCAAAGGTCGTCCCCATGGAAGTGGACGCAGCCCGCGTCGACGCCCTCACTGCCGAGGAGCGCAAACAACTCAGCGCGGAAGGGCGGTGCTTCTACTGTCGCAAACAAGGACACATCACCAAAGTATGCCCCAAAAAGGAAGAGGATCAAAAAAAGAACGCACCGAAACAGGAAGGGACGCGCGGCCGCCAAGGGATGAGCTTGCGCGCAGCCAAGATAGAGGAAAAGGAGGCTGTTGTGGAAATTAACAGCATAGTGGAAAAAATAGGAAAGATGGAACAAAAGGAGAAAGACGAAATGCTCGACAAGTTGATTCTTGAGGGTTTTTAAACCGCTCTCACCATTCAGCCTGGGTGAGAGCGCGATCCATGCGCATCATGTATATTAGTGAAGTCAGCCAAATCGAAATACCGTTCACCTTTACATCTGCGCAAGGAAAGGCCGAAGAGCGCGCGCTGGTCGACAGCGGCGCAACAGAGAACTTCATGGACAGGCGCATGGTCCAGCGATTAGGGATCGGGCTCAGAACAATGAGCGAGGCCCGCCGCGTATTCAATGTCGATGGCACAGAAAATGCGGCCGGCGCGCTGAACCAGTACTGCATCCTGAGAGTGAAGAAGGGGGAACAAGAGGAGCTTCAAAAGTTCTATATCACAAACCTAGGCAGCGACCGCGCCATACTAGGATACCCCTGGCTAAGGAGCTTCAACCCCAGCATAGACTGGAAGGAGGGACACATCAGAGGAGCACCTATCAAAATAGAAACCGCCCTCTTCAAATGGGCAAGAAAGCGAGTGGTCGCCAGAATAATAGCAGCGGCGCGCAGAGAACCAGCATGGGAAGAGGGGGACGAAGTCATCTGCTTTGTCCGCCCAACCCCCAGACTATCCGAAAGGGAAGCGACAAATAAACGCACGCAACCGGCAGAAGATCTAACCGGCCTACCGGCCCACTACCGGCAACACGCGAGACTCTTTTCGGAACGCGCGTCGCGACACTTTCCACTGGCCCGACTAGAAGATCACGTGATCAAGCTCAAACCCGGCGCCCCAGACTCCATTAACACAAAAATATACCCTCTCACACGTGCGGAGACACAAGCAGAGCAGGAGTTTATTAAGAAAAATAAGGAGCTAGGACGCATCCAAGACAGCGACTCCCCCTGGGGGGTCTCCTTCTTCTTCAGAAAAAAGAAGGACGGTTCACTGCGGCCAATACAGGATTACTGACCGATCAACCAATGGACGGAGCGCGACGTGTACCCCATGCCGCGCATCGAACAGATACTGGAAGAACTCCACGGAAAGACGCTCTTCACCACCCTCGACCTGCGTGATGGATACAACAACATCCGCGTACGACCCGAAGATCGGTGGAAGGCAGCGTTCAAAACCCCAAGTGGGCTATTTGAACCAACGGTTATGTTCTTTGGGATGACCAACGCCCCCGCCACATTCCAACGGACCATGGATCGGGTCCTAAGGACGATCAAACACAAATATCCAGGAATGGTCTTTGTCTACATGGACGACATCCTCGTGGCCACCACAAACGACTTCGCGCTACACCACCAGATAGTGAACGAAATTATGACTCAGCTAGCGAAGGAAGACTTCTTCCTCAAACTTAGCAAATGCCACTTCGAACAGAGAGCAGTGAACTACCTAGGGATCAGGATCGAAGAAGGAGTCATTCGCGTCGACCCTACCAAGCGCGACGGACTGGAAGAGTGGCCTGAAGAGCTGCGGAACCTGAAACAAGTGCGAAGCACCTTGGGCGTCTTCGGATATCACAGACCATTCATCCCAGGGTACGCCCACATCATGCGCCCCGTGCAACACCTCACCAAGAAGGGGGTGGACTTCGTCTGGACCCCTGAGTGCACCGAGGCCGTGCGCACCCTGAAACGAGTCCTAGCAAGCGACCCTGTGCTAAAAAGGCCAGATTACGACGCCCCGTTTATACTTGAAGTCGACGCATCTCAATACGCCCTAGGAGCGATCCTATATCAACCAGAAGGGAAGGGCAAACCCAGAGTAGTGGGCTACTATTCTAAAGCGCTCATTCCCGCAGAGCGAGGGTACGATGTGTACAATCGAGAACTCCTGGCGCTGGGGAAGGGACTAGAACACTGGCGACACCTCCTGCTAGGATCGGAACACACCACAAAGGTCTACACCGACCACAAAAACCTCCAATACTACCGCCAACCCCAGAAACTTAACCGGCGGGTGGCGCGCTACATCCCGCGACTAGCAGAATACAACTTCGAACTGGTGCACAAGCCAGGAGCGACGAACCGAGCCGATCACCTCTCACGACGCCCGGGCCTAGACGAGGGAGCAAGCGACAACGAGGACGTAATCGTCCTGCCCAATCACCTCTTCTGCCGCGCCCTGTCCCTGATCGACCTAGAGAACAGCGTTCACGCCGCCCAGCGGGATTCTGAAACACTCATGAAGGAATGGAAGGAGGCGCATGGAATCGAACAAGGAAGCCAGGGATGGGAAAAAGGAGGCCGACCAGTGGTCCCAGACTGGCCAGAGCTGAGGCGCGAAATTCTGGCCGCATACCACGACCACGCAGCCGCAGGGCACCCTGGAATCGCCAACACCATGAAGGCGGTGGCCCGAGATTACTGGTGGCCAGGGCTCAGGAGCTTTGTTACCGCCTACATGAAAGGGTGTGCCACCTGCCAGGCAACCAAACCGGGGACGAACAAGCCACGCATTCCCCCTTTTCCCATCACAACACAAGAAAAAGGGGTTCCATTCGCGACTATCGCCCTGGATTTGATCACGGACCTCCCCCCATCACAAGGATACGATTCCATCCTCACCATCACAGACCATGACGTAACCAAAGCCGCACTATTCTTCCCATGTAACAAGACCATCGGTGGAGTGGGCGTAGCGACCATCTACGCCCAGCAAGTGTTCCCACACTATGGAGTCCCACGGCGAGTGATCTCGGACAGGGACCCTCGTTTCACATCCCAATTCAGCAAAGAGTTGTGCCGCCTCTTGGAAATCGATCAGAACATCAGCACGGCGTATCACCCGCAGACTGATGGACAATCGGAGCGAACCAATCAATGGTTGGAGCAGTACCTGCGAATCTACGGAAATTTCCAGCAAGATGACTGGGTCAGATGGCTGCCGCTGGCACAATACGTACACAACGCCTGGCCCAGCGCCACCACCGGCTTCGCTCCCTTCGAACTGCTGATAGGGTGCACCCCCCGATTGCACGTGCCCAACAAAATGGAATCGAAGGCCCCAGAGGTGGAGCAGAGAGGGAAGCAGCTGCAGGAGATCCGTGACCAGGCCCAGAGCGCCATCAAACACGCGCAGGCACTGGTGATGCGACATGCTGAACAAAGAGCAGGACAACACATCTTCCAGCCATTCAAGGAAGGCGATAGGGTCTGGCTAGAAGGCACGCACCTGAGACTGTCACACCCCACCAGCAAGCTCGCGGCGAAGCGATACGGACCCTTCAGGGTCCTTCGCGCCATATCCCCTGTAGTTTACCGACTGGAGATCCCCACGACGTGGAAGATCTTCAACACCTTCCACGCCTCACTCCTTTCGCCATATAAGGAGACGGAGGAACATGGCCCCAATTTCCTGGAACCACCACCGGAGCTGATCGACGGCGAAGAACAATACGAAGTGGAGAAAGTGCTGGGCGCAAAGAAGCGAAGAGGTAAGCTCCACTTCCTGATCAAATGGAAGGGGTACGCCGAAGCACACAACACCTGGGAGCCAAAAGAAAATGTGAACGCACCGGAGCTTGTGAAAGAGTTTTACCAAAACAATCCCAAGGCGGTGCGCTCCATGATACTTAAGGAGGAGCTGACGAGCACGACCACCGCAATGAACTCTTCCAACTCCTCTTCCTCCTCTCGTCCACTACACCGTCCCCACGTAACCATCACCGACAACCTCAATGCCCAGGGTCAAGAAGGCATCGAAGAAGTCCTCGGCGGCACCGCCCCCAGCGTCGCCCTCTGGTGGGATGACTCCTCTCCCTACACGTCGCAGGAAACCCGCATCGCGGCCGCCGCCACAGCGTATGACGACTTCCAGCGCAACCCGATACCGCCACCCACCGTTGCCAACGACGCCGCCAGTGTCCCCACCAGCACCTCCTCAGGAAACGAAGCGGGATCGAGCGGCGATCCGAGCGTGGCCCATGTACAACGTGGCCGCGTACGAAGCTTCCTATCGGCGACGCGCCCTCAGCGAACCCCTCCCCGAGACCGACACCACCAAGATAGCACCATTGATGAATTGCCAAGTGCTACTGACGCCGTGGGGAGAGCCGGTGAGGACAGAGCTGGAGAAGTACCAGCCGCGGGAGTGCTGGAAGGGGAAGGCGGCGTGGCTAGCGGCGCATCAGACGTGGACCCCTGGGAAAGGTACGACCCAGCCGACCATGACGCAGGTGACGCATTATGGCCTGACGTAAGCGACCCCTCCTTCGACTAGATACAGCTACAGCGAGGCGAGGCCGCCCCGCCTAAGGAGGGGGGTGGTGCCACGGCTCGGACTAACTTTACTTTGTGTTTACTGTACCATCACGTGCCATGTGACGCCAGGCGTCACATGATTCCCCCAGTCTCACCCTAGGTCCCCCTTCCCGCGCCGAGCGACAGCTGAAGGCGCAGGGGGACGCGTATGCTCCCACGTTCCATGACTCGCACGGGGAAGTGTTTACTCACTTCTCCATATTTCTTACTCATCTACCTACTGTGGACTGCGGCTCAGTTTCTGCTTACAAAAGGGGCCATGGCGCTGACGCGTCATGGCGCGGCATGGCTGTATAAATAGGACAGGGCTTGAGGGCTTACCCCTCAAGCTTCAGCTTAGTTTCCTGACTTCTTATGCACACGTCTCACTTGTTATCATATCAGTTTGGTGATAACAAAGCTTGCTTTCGCCTTGTGTTCGATCTCATCTTGTTCACGCGTGACTCAAAGCACTTGATAGTCGAACTTAGTAGCAACCACTAAGTTCGCCTACCACGCGCTACTCCTCCTCGTGTCGAAGTCGACTTGGTGTTGACTTCTCTTGCTTGGCTTGAAACAGACGCCCCGTGCATGGCATAACAGACGCTCACCTCCGAAAAGGGCTTCCCGTTTCGCCGTAAGCTCTCGCCAGAGATTTCTGCATCCCTGCACGTTTATAAGGGCGAGAGGGCCATCAGCAGAAGAGATCGCGGCGGTGGTGACGAGCTACGATGTGCGGACGCGGTGGGACTCACGCTTCGTTGGCGCTCATGTGTTCGAGGCCTTTGCAGGCGCGGGTGGAGCACACGCGGCATTTGCGGTGAGCAAAGCAAGCTTCCCGTTCCACGACCGTGGATTCTACCTCTTTTGCGTAATCGACATCGTTCCGAGCCTTCAACGTCAACCTGCATTTTCCATCACCCAGCCTCGTTCTCGTGTCTACCTTCCATCTTCCACACTCATTCACGCGCACATCGCCTGTCTCTTCTCCCCTCATAGTTCCTTTGAACCTCTCTCTTTCCCGTCCATCCCTTCTCGTGCCACTCGTCCTCTCGGCCTCGCGTCTGTCCCTCATTGCCTCATCACTTGGTTTCTCGGCCTCGCTTCTGTTCCTCGTTGCCCCATCACTCGGTCTGCCATCATGAGGCTCCCTTCCGTCCTCGCCCTTGAGCGAGCCGTCCCCTTAGTCCTCATTCAGTAAAAATCCCCTTACCACTCCGCGTTCACACCGCCTATGTGCCCATCGTCCCCCACTCACAATCGTCCACATCACCTCCCACGGCGCCCTCAAACTCAAGTCGACCGCTCCCCCTTGTTCCTGCCAACCCCGTCACCCTCGCCATGTCAAGCGACCTCGCCTGGCAGTCCCTTCAGCACCTCATGTACGTGTGTATCATCTATTTCATTATTTTTCGACTCAATTTATTAAATCACCTTCGTCCCTCCGCCTACGTCCAATGTAGCGCGCAGGAAGGCAGGTCCGATGCTTGCCTCCGTAGAGGCTTCTCTGGGGGTTTTTATCAGTGCGCGTGCGTATCTAGTTGGTAATCTATATGCCATCACGCGTCGTGATTCTCTGCGTTGAGGAGTTCTCTTTCTCTTA